>JBBPLZ010000073.1:0-28079 GCA_038090055.1 Hemileccinum hortonii | reverse complement strand
GTTCGCGAAAGCCAGTGAACATTGCGCGTTTGTGGCTTTCCCGCACAAGAGCATGCCAAAGTGACAAAGTGGTGATTCGTAAAAAGAAAGGGCACGCACGGCGAGGCTATGAATATGGCAACCCCCCACTGAGCCCGCCACCGCCGCCCCCATTTCCATTCCCGCCTCCAGCAGCTGGTCCCCCATATCTCCCTCGTTCTCGTTCTCGTTCTCGTTCTCGTTCCCGTTCTCGTTCCCGTTCCCGTTCTCGATCCCTCCCTCGATCCCGATCCCTATCCCACTCCCTATCCCTATCCTTCTCTCGTTCGTATCGACCACTTCCAGTGCCAAGCGGCGCAGACGGTTTCGGAGGCAGCCCTGGAGGTCGCAAAGGTAGCGAAGGATGTAGAGGTGCCCTCGAGGCGCCGCCCCTTTCACCCCTCTCATACAGATAATGCCGCCCATACCCGTGTCCATGGCCATGGGGCGCATGCGGTGGGTAACCCTGCGGAGGCGGCGGACCATATCCGTTCACGGGTCCCATACCCACCGGGCCAGGTTGTCCGTATGCGCCTAGTGGTGGTGGCCCATATCCACCTGTGGGTATGCCAGTGCCGGGGGGACCCAGTGACTGCTGCATCAACGCGGTGAGCATGACAGGTGGGGGAGGCTGTACACCTCTCGGTTGGCGTCCATGACCGTGACCAGGTGGGTGGGCATAAAACCCTTGTCCATGCTGAAGCGCAGGACGTACGTGGTCAGGTGGCGGGTGGGGGTGCTGTTGTGGTGGGAGGTTGTTCCGACGTCCTCGTTTATCAAATTCATGTGAGGCTTCATAGACGGGGAGTCTGAGGGACCGGCCAGAGCCGGGCAACATGAGGATCTAGGATACGCGGATTGGCAACGGGGACTCACGTTTTAGGATCGGCAGGTAACGGATCCGTCCAGAAGTAGTCATGATCGAGTGCTTGGGAGGCTGTAATCCTATCCCGCGGATTACACGTGAGAAGTTTATCCATGAGATCACAAGTCTCTGGGCCGATGCAGATGCTAGGTACGACCGACGGCGAAGAAGGTCAACACATGCTCAATAAATGAACTCGTGTCAACCCACCTGACAAACGTAGGCTTCAACTTCTTTGGATAATTCTGGAACCGCTTTACTCCCTCACACCCGGGCAATGCATCAAAGTTGGGCCATGTGTGTTGGTTAGGGGTCCCACACAATTGCCAAATCTTCTCCAATTGATCAATATCGGATGTCCCTGGAAGGATTGGTTTGCGCATGAACATCTCGCCAAGGACACAACTATGGATGCACCGATTAGTCCATCAGCCCCGCATGGTGACAATTCTTGAGACCGAGAACCAAGGAGACGGCTCACCCGATGCCCCATATATCAACCTCGCCTCCGTACTGCCTTGCTCCGAGGAGTAACTCGGGAGGTCTGTACCACCTCGTCACAACGCAATTTGTATACCGCTTTTCCTTCCCGTCCGGGTATTTTCCGCCCTTGCCTTGGGAGTCGCCACCCGTCGATGGGAGAACGATAGTTGGATCAAATGCACGGGCAAGACCGAAATCAGCTATACGCAGAGATCCGGTATTGGAGATGAGTAAGTTGGCAGCTTTCATGTCACGATGGAGGATGTGATTCTGTATGTATGGGTGTGTTCATTATCGATCCGAGGTAAAACCAAGATAGGGTACTCACACGGTGCATATACTCGGTTCCCTCCAAGAGTTGTTTCATGTACAGCTTGATGTGACTGGGCTGTAGCTTCACTCTCTCGTTCTCCAACAACCCTGCAAGGTCGTGGTCCATGTACGGAAAGACCATATACACTGAAAGAGGAGACTCTTTGCCCTTGCCTATGCCGGGTCAAACGCGTGAGTAGCGGGAATGAGAGAAGGGAAGAACAAAGGGGACTAGAACCCACTCCGAACCACAAACATATCCACGATATCTACGACACATGGATGCTTCATGGCTTTGAGAATCTTAATTTCCCGAAGAGCAGTGACGGGCATGCCCTCTTTTTCGTTGTGCATGAGAATGCGTTTCAAAGCCACGGCTCGGCCTGTAGCGATTTGAACTGCCTTGTGGACTTCACTGGGTAGCGCAAATGCGACGACGACTAAGGTCAGCATGCCATACGATCAGCAGAAAATACGACGTACCCGAACGTCCCTTCCCCAAGTTTTGTTGTGACATTGTAATCCGACTGTTTGCCACATCCTTCAAATGTCTTTCCATACGCTTCAACCTCCTCTTTCCGCGATCTCTCTACGGGTTCTCGCTTCTTCTTTCCCGCTGTCGGCGCAGGTGCATCACCTTCACCACCCCACCTGCCTCTCTCATCAACACCGCCGACTGCAGCCCGTTTTTCCCGCGCTCTCTGTACATCTTCGTCTCTCGCGGGCGGTAAAACGGGAGATGGCGAACGGTCGTCGCGTGGAGCATTGGGACGTTTGAAAGCGAAGGATATCGCCGCATGAGCTGTAGGCAGACAGTCATCCTTGACTTGCATCGAATCCTCAGCCATTGACATGTCCATGGGCTCGGAGGGCGGCAGGGGCGGCACTGGGGAACGCGGTGGTGGTGGTGTGATACGGGGGGACACAGGTGATGGCGAAACGGGACGATATTCCGCTTCTGTTAATAGCATGGTTATACTCTGAGGCGCATTCGTTGAAATGACAACTTGCCTGGATGTGGGAGCTCGTGGCGACGTGCTGTCCTGTTTGCACCTGGGGGAGGTGCCCCATTGCCCCAGTAGACGTTGCTGTTCCTGGATCGTTGGTCATGGTCCCAGAATTCGTGGCGCATTCTGTCCGAGCGGAAGTCTCTCGACAAGGGCGAGAATGCATGTACGGGGGATCGACGAGTCGGGAGTCTGTGTTTGCGATGGTGATTCGGGGAGGAGGGGGAGGGGGAACGTGACTGGGACTGCCGTGGCGAGAAAGGAGAGCGGGGACGGTGTGGTTGGGGAAGTGGAGGGGTGCGTGCGAGGTCTCGCGGGATATCCCTGTCGAAATTCCTGTCTGGATATCGGTCGCGCGTGCCACGCGAGGGATGTGGTGGCATGGGCGGGGGCGGTGGAAACGGTCTGTAAGAGCGAGCGTCGTACGAGTGTCTGTCCCAGGAAGTGTCCCATGGTGGTCGCCGGTCCCTGTCTCGGTCGCGGTCTCTGTCCCGACCGCGTTCGTCAGGGACCCAGCTGTCTGCCATGCGACGGCGGGAGGGGCCATCCTGCTGGCGGTAATCGCGAAACTTGGGCTTGTCGCGGCGATGGTCGTCGTCTGAGGGTCGGTCATGATGCTGTGTGGGTTTCCTGTCGTCGGGTGAGAAGCGCGAGGTTGAGCGGGGGGATGGCAAGCCCCCCTTTGGCTTGAACGGATACTTTATCTTTGACTCGAACTTACTCGCGGACGAGGGCGATGAGGGTCTCGGGGACAACTGGTCGGGGTCGAGATGGGCGTGAGGTGGCGGGGCGGCGACGTCGGGGTCGTCGAGCTCGCCCTCCTCTGGCGACGACGTTGAGAGACGTTTTGGAGGCCGCTCGTCGTGCGGGGGCGACGCTGAGCGTTTTGGCGTCGTCGTCGACATTGTCAAGCTTTTTGGCTCGACACAGCAGACAACTAACTACCTTGCTGATGTAATCATGTCCCTCTATCTCAAACGATGGGTCTCTGGAAACAAGGCTCGCTTCAGAGACGACGACCTCAACATTGAGCTGGGTATGTTCATATTACTGACTCTAGTTTACTCATGGCGTCTTTGTGACAAAGATTTGGCCTATGTCACCGACCGTATCATCGTCATGGGCTTTCCTGCGGTTGGTGTCGAGAGCGTCTATCGCAATCGCCGTGCCGACGTTCAGCGCTTCCTTTCAGCCCGGCACGGTTCCGACTTTTGGGTGTTCAATTTTTGTCCCGTAAGAGAAAACGCCTACGATGATGGCGTTTTTGAGCACCGTGTTAGCAGATATCCTTTCCCGGATCACCAGTCAGTCTCCCTGGACTTTTTGCAAGCACCTTACTCATCGACCTTAGTGTCCCCCCATTCTTATATCTCCCGTCGGTCACGCGAGAAATACATATATGGCTGTCCGGCTCGGATGCCCGAGTAGCAGTGCTTCACTGCAAAGGTAGACGTCTCTATCTCTTTCTTTCCTTCCCAGTGAGATGCCGATCGGTCATCTAGCTGGAAAAGGGAGGTCAGGCACCCTGGCGTGCGCATATCTGCTCTCACTTTACGCTTCCCCCTCCGCATCCATGCCCGCCTCTCTCAATGACAGTCTCAGCGAATGGTCGTTGATCGACAACAAGGAGGGTCTGCGGACCCCATCGGCAGATCCATCTACTGGATTACCCGCCACAAACGATCGTCTACCTGTTCGCGCTGCTTCTGTCCCTTCTGGCGCGGATCTATCACGGGTTTCGTCGGAGCCAGTGGCCAACACACTAGAAAAGGTTCTTGATCTGCACACGTCAAGACGTATGAAACCTTCTCTGCCCGCTTCGAGATATAAAAAGCCCAAGATGGGTGTCAGCATACCGAGTCAACAGCGGTGGCTATCCTACTGGTCACAAGTCCTCGTTGGCAAAGGACCTCCGTCATTACAACCGTTTCCAGCAAAAGTCTGTCTAGAAAATCAGAAAGCCAGGACACCACACTTTACAAAAGTAAAGCTTACCAAGCTCACGATTCGGATGCATGAACCGTCCAGGATGCAACCCCACCTTGTGCAAGCAGCAAGTGTAGTGATTACAAGCGCTGGAAAGGGCCGCGCAGTCAATCAACCAACGGCAGGAGGGTTTTGGGCATCTTTGGCACGATATGGTGACCGGCTTGTCGACGAGCTCGAACATCGGGAAAAGGAGTCACCCAACTTGCCTGGTCCGATTGAAACCAATCCTTTTAGGAACGATCAATGGGACAAGGCAAAAATGATACATAGTTTTGCGCAGATGGGGACATCAGACATCCAACTGGTCCAAGAAGGTGGAAGCGTGTGTACTATCACTTCCCATTTCAACCTACTCTGATGCTTTGGCCGTTCGCAGGGGAGGCCAGTTTTGACTTATGTGTTACGTCCCCTGGATGATGCTGAAGTAGATTGGGTCAAATTGCGCGAGCTAGTTCCTGAACCAAACTGCGAAAACCCACAACAGTATGCACCGGCGTTGGAGAATTCTCCTCATGGGTTCGAATCACTGCCAGAGGACGATAACTCAGAAGACCTGTCAGGTATTTTGCTTGAAGCAAAGCGCGAACTTCGCATCAAACTCTTCATGGGCGAGGTTGTCCGGCTTGCAGTACATTTTGCAACGAGAACGTACTCATTTATTATTTGCAGATTACTCTCGGATGGGTGTGGCTCATACCCGCGTTCCACATGTCGCTCGATTCTCCATCATCCACCCTCGTTCTTTCCAATGATGACATCGATTTCGCGATCGGGCTCGGTAAGGCATTAGTTGATATAAAGATTTCATTCGCCTGGCATACGCATGAAGAGGGTTCCTGACTGGGGGGAATTTTCTTGTCCTTAGTGAAACTGTGGACCTTATTCACCAGAACAGGGCAAGTGCAGAGACGTTCAATGATCCCCCACTGCCCATGTGACCACTGTAACGACAAAAAGAAAAAGCGGTGTCTTTGCATCCTGACTTACTTAAAGAGAATACCTTGGTCCCTTTCATTTATTGGGCACATCTGGCAGAATATTTGGAGCGGGGAATCGTCACTTTGATCACCGCAAGTGTATTGCCCTCAGGAGCCGAGGGTTTCCCCAGTAGAGTTAATATATCTTTCTACGCGTCTCTTTGCAGTTGTGGCTAACGGTCAAGTTAGGTTTAGTCGACTTCCCCACCTGACAACACACCCACTGGTGCATTACTCCTTACTAACACCCTTGGAAACGCGACACGTAACCTTGGCTTAGTATGATCCATCACGTGCCATCAACATTGTTCCCCTGCCACAGCCTCGAGAGGGGTACATAATGTTCAAACTTCACTTCCAGAGGAGAGCATTCACCAGGCCAGCCCGAGAAGGATTCCAAGACCAATCCTGTTTATACGCCGGTCCCCCATACGAGCTCGAGTGCCTGAACAAAGTCAAAGATATTGGCCTTAAGTTCCAAATCGACCCTGTGGTTAAAAGTGTCCATCATGATCGAGCCCAAATCAGGCCCTGAATCCAGTACATCAGATGCTTCCGATGCACATGCATGGGAAGTTTAGGTCACTTTATCCTTATATTGAACCCCACAGCGAGATCACAATGTGGTAGGATGCAACTGGTGGTCCTAGTAAGTTTCAAGTTGCGCTTGGCTATCCTCCACCCCTTGTTTGTATCAACCTGGTCAACTACCCATGCTACCGTTCGCTCTTAAAGTCGTGTGGTTCTGCCTCTCGTTTTCAGGTAAGATGGCCATCTTATCGCGAGTTTATGGAGGGTATCTAATTGAATGCATGCACAGGCATTATAGCATGCTGGATAGTTCAGTGTATCTTCTCACGGGCTATCGGTAGCTACTGGTGGCCAATGTTGTACAGTGTCTTTGCAACACTATTACAAGGAGTGTTCTGTCTCGGTATGGTGTAACATATGGTCTTTGAAGAAACGTGTAGCTCATCTGCCTTGGGTAGGAATGATTTATGACATGAACCCATATCAAATGCCAAAAACGTTCTGTATCGGTGAGCGTGTCGACCCGCCGGCTCATCCACCAGCTGAACAATGCAAACAGTTCAGACGTTCGTAATCTATTATGCAGCATGGTCTCTCGCTGGTGTCTGTGCTGCGTTCTCGTTCGCTACGTCCAGCTCAGTACTATGGCCTTCGTCCGCGAAACATTCAGCTGCCACGTGCGTAAGCTTTGTTCTACCTAGCAACTTCACTCGACAAAGGATGCACTTTAGGACACTTGCATGGAAAAACAAATATTATATTCCCATCTTCGTATTTCCTCTCGCCTGCCTATCCATCTCAGTCCCTGTGCTGCTACGCGTCAATGCCATTCAACCAACAGACGACTTTCATTGCGACGCGAGTCATCCTGAATGGTAAGCTGGTTCAGGGAGCCGACACTCACTCTCATCCATATCTTTGATAAACACAGGGGCCGTTTTCTTGGATATGCTGGTTTCCAAATGCTCTTTACCATCCCTTGTTTCTTCCTTTCTACCGCTGCCACTCATCGGGTAATTCAACTGCATCGCGCTAACCAGCGCACTCAACTTTCGTTCAAACACAACACTGGTCAATTCTATTCGAGGTCACAGGTAGGCGATGGACGGATCGCCACCTCGGAGGGGCCTGGGAGCCCGGTTGTCTCGCCAGACAGTACAGCCCTCGCTTGCGTAGACCCCGAGATGCTATACTCCTCACAACCAATATGCGCCACTGGCATAGCAGATTCGCCGGTCCGCGACGACCCGGACTTGTCGCCTTCTGCGACGTTAGGCGGAGCTTCATCCCCTCGAAGACGGACTGAAACATGGCAGGCCATTGATGCGATTGAGGAGGAGGACGAGTATAACATGCGAAGGCCGACGTTAGCCATGATGCTGTCTTGTAGGCCACGTCTTCTGCATCGGATGTGGTACAGATTAACACTCACCATTAGCGGTGACGCCCGTGACGCTGCCACCAAGGCGCAATCTTGCACAGGCCATTTGGCGGCTGATTCTATTCCAAATGTGGGTCTCCAAACTCCCAGACCATCTTGGGGTGGGCCCTCGAAACGCTGATGCGCGGTTGTCCGGTTGCAGTGTGTTCTTTATTGGTCAATGTCTTGCAGCACTATCGACTATCATTGATGTTGCACAACACCAGCCGACACCAACACCGTTTGGTTCGCAGCATGTTGCGCTCGTCTTCGTTGGCTGGGGGCCTGCAGTGGTTTTTGGTGCGTAGGCAGTGTTGCACTGCAGTATATACGCTGATGCGATGGAACCGGATAACAGGGCATCTACCGGCAGTCCGACGTCGGTTGATGTTTTGGAAGAGATAATGCAACATGTAAGCTACGCCATGCTGGTTGTTACTTAAATATGAATCAGACGCTCAAGCAAGCGCTGGTCTAAAGTGTTATGTTATTTTGCGGCCATGCGGGGGCGGTGCTGTGCACTTGTGAAACTGAAGATCATGGCCGAATTTGTCCGCAGCAATGTGTCCCCAATAGTTTGAAACTCGACATTCCCGCTCGTCCATCGCCACAGAACTGTACATTTTCCGACATGCAAGTTGTCTCTCGTGTCGTGTGTAGTGCTGGTGGTCATTTTCTGGTGAAAAAAACGGCGAATTTCGAGAGAAATGTGCGCAGATTGGAACGCCGTAAAATCTCGGCAACCCCAAAGAATTTACATTACATAAAACCCGGCGACGCGCTCTCTTTCCCTTCGTCTTTTGCTCCTCGACCATGTCGTCGGTCCCTCCCGCACGCCCTTCACCGCCAGACATGGCGACTACGCCGCCGTCCATCATCCCCAAGGCCTCGGTGGACACAACACAGTTCGTCGAAGACCCGGAACACGCACCTGTCGACGCCAACATCCCCGACAACTACGTGTCCTATACGCTCAAACATCAAAAACCGTTGCCTCCCGTCACCTGGGACAACCTCTTGCAGAACCTCAATTGGCTCCATGTCGGCATTCTTTGTCTGACCCCAGTGTTGGGCTTCATTGGGGCATGCTATACCCGCCTCAGATGGGAAACAGCCATTTGGGCTGTCGTTTACTACTACATGACTGGCCTTGGTGTGTTTTTCCTTTTTTTTAAAAAAACGTGCGCGGCGTTGATGCGGTATTTCTCAGGCATTACTGCCGGCTACCACCGTCTTTGGGCTCATCGTTCCTACAATGCTTCCCGACCTCTACAATACGCGCTCGCCATTTTTGGTGCTGGCGCCGTTGAGGGTTCTATCCGATGGTGGGCTCGTGGTCACCGTGCCCACCACCGTTACACTGATACCGACCTTGATCCCTACAACGCCCACAAGGGACTACTCTGGTCGCACATTGGTTGGATGATCTTGAAGCCGCGTCGCAAACCCGGCGTGGCAGACGTCAGTGATCTTTCAAAGAATGACGTTGTCAAGTGGCAACATCGCCACTACCTCAAACTAGTGTTTATCATGGGTGTCGTTTTCCCGACTCTTGTTGCTGGTCTTGGATGGGGTGATTGGATGGGTGGTTATGTATATGCCGGTTTGTTGAGACTGGTTTTCGTCCATCATGTAGGTGTCCGAAATAACTGGATAACGGTCCACTCAGCATCTTTTGCAGTCCACGTTCTGTGTCAACTCACTCGCTCACTGGTTGGGCGAGACGCCTTTCGATGACAAGCACACTCCTCGCGATCACTTGATTACCGCACTTGTTACCATTGGGGAGGGCTACCACAACTTCCACCACCAATTCCCCATGGACTACCGAAACGCAATCAGGTGGTACCAGTATGACCCTACCAAGTGGGTCATCTGGGTTTGCCAACAACTCGGCCTTGCTTCGCACCTCAAGGTAAGCCATTCCTTGGCTAATCTTGTTTACCTGCGTCAAATGATGCCTCCTTTAGACATTCCCGGATAACGAGGTTCGTAAAGGTCAACTCACAATGCAATTAAAACGCCTGCGTGAAACCCAAGAGAAGCTCTCTTGGCCATCCGACAACAGCGACCTGCTGATCATTAACTGGGAGAGTTGTAAGTAGCCAGCGTGGTGGACGCGTTAGTTTTACTGACACGTGTATAGACCAAGCCCAAGCCAAGACCCGTCCGTTGATCTGCATCGCGGGTTTCATTCATGATGTGTCGGACTTCCTCGACGAACATCCAGGTGGCCGACACCTTTTGACCAAGCATATTGGTAAAGACGCTACGACCGCCTTCTTTGGCGGCGTGTATGACCACAGCAATGCTGCGCACAATGTAAGCATTGCCACCCCTGTCCTTGGCATGTACTGAGATCTTTTCCAGCTGCTTGCCATGAAGCGTGTAGGTGTCCTGCATGGTGGTGCCCCACACGGTCTTGAAGACAAGACCATCCCGCCGAGCCAGCGTCTGCGCATTGCCCACTACAATGAACTTAGTGCCAGTGGATATAGCTCAGCAGCACTCTCCGACGGAGAGGGTCTCATGGGTTAATGTCGATACCAGTTTAAATGTTGGATGAGATGAGATGAGATCCATGAATAGAAGCCTTCATAGTGAATAATAATTCTCCCTCGAGCAACCGTTGTTGCGGCTGCCACGATACGTATACGTTTTTCGATGCCCTTGCCATGCTAAATGGATGACTAGATTCTGTCGATCATACCGGTCATCAGCTTGTCATTTAAGCATCGTGCATCAAGGGTCGATACAGCCATGGTTACCATTAAACCAGGTTCTCGGTTGTCAATGGTCCAATGGTCTAATTGTAAGACTAGTGAACGTCATCGGAGCTCTGATCCGGGCGCAAAACCTGGTCAGATGTGGCATTGTCCCTTGACGACGTTATGTACAAGTAATTTGAGAGTGCTTCCACTGGCAGTTGGCGGGCGACTTGCAGAAAAAATTGGGCGCAGGGTCAACGGTTCCTGGGTTATATCCGATGCAAAGTTGAGGGTTTTCCGCCGCACTATGTCTCAGATCAGGAAGCCGGATTCATACCCGGAGCACCTTTCAAAGGCAGTTCCGAACCGCGGTCAAGTCATTCGTGGAAGCGCGGGCCCTGACGAATCAATTGGAGATCAGTGGTGCATCGCCGCTCGTGCTGCCGGTCAAGGGTCGTGCCAGCGTGTTGCAGGGCTTCACTGATTGCAGAAGCGGCAGCGGGTTTTCCCGTCGAATCCCTCAGGCTTTGCGAGGGAGTGATGGATCATGGTATCTAGAATTCAGAAGGTTGACGGCGAACTATGATGCCCAGCATACGGTCGAACCTCAGTCAGCCGGGGCTGACGGAGATGATGTTTCACAACTGGCCACCTGGAAACCCGTAAGTAGGATGAGCCGGAAGTTTTCGCACCTCGAGCGTTGATGTAAGTCTTCTTTTCATCGATTGGAGGGCACCGACTCGGAGTCGATATCGGAGGAGGATGTAAGTTGTCGAGATTAACCCTAGCTGAAGAGTGGTACGATTACGCGAACCTGAGAATGGTGACCGGATGCAGCCGCGGACCCTTTGCGACTAAATATTAGTAGTAGTAGTATTCAAGGAGACGTTCCCATATACCTTTGTCATACCCACTCCAACTTGAAGTCACTGCCCCCCACCGTCAGCGAAAATCACCAAACATGGTTTCAAAACGGCAGAAGCGATCAGTTGATGAGGACCCTCTCATGCGTGCTATCGCCCCCCCGTCAAACGAGACCCCTACAGAACGGGAACTTCGCATAGCCGCCGAACTCGAAGCCAAGCGCGTCTCTGATGCAATCGACGAAGAACTCAACCGTCAGCGCATCGCTGACAAGAAATACCCCAAGCCGGTCAAGATACTGCTACTCGGTGCGTGCTCGCATCCCGCTTTTACCCCAGCGCTACAACTGTCCACCACCTCCGGCAGGTCAGAGCGAGTCTGGTACGTCTACACCTGATGGTCTGATCACCTCCGCTGAGCGACCCATTCCATAGGAAAATCGACCACTCTTAAAAGTACGTGATCGTGTCCAACTAGTCGGTGGAGCTAATCGCTATGCATATCCAGATTTCCAGCTCATGCATTCTCCAAAGGTCAGCTCGGCTCATGTTGCGTATCGTCTGACGCTCACTCGTACCAGGCTTTTCATGCGGAGAAAGCCTCGTGGCGTGCCGTGATTCAGCTCAACGTCGTCCAGTCCATCCATGCAATCCTCGACCTCATATCTAAAGCCCACGCAGCTTCTAATGGCGCATCACCTGCCTCATCCATCTCTGGTGGACATGCCTCCACATCGTCGTCGTCCTCATTCGCGCCTCCTTCGCCGACAGGCACAACACCAAGAGAATATCCCCCACTCACGTCAGAGCATCTCAAACTCAAGATGCGACTTGCTCCACTCATTCAGGTGGAGGCTGCCTTGGTCCGTAGACTGCTCCCTCCAGATCAGATCCAGGGTTTCGTCCGTTCCGATCTAACCGCTCCTCCGTATCCACACGAGATCAGCGTCAACTCGAACATGGGCTGGAAGAACACCTTTAACCGCCTGATGGGTGGTTCTGGCGGTCGCGACAGCTGCGACAGTATAGATTTAATCAACTGGTCGGACCCAGACGACCCAGGGGTCATCTTGCACGCGTGTTCGGACGATATGATAAAACTCTGGACGGATCCCACCATCAAAAAACTCTTGGAAATTGAAAAGTTGCGACCGGAAGAGATGGCTGGATTGTGAGTCGTGCCCTCCGACTGACTGTTTGCTGCACTGGTTTCTCTGGAACACATTGCTGACTCTATTCGGCTCCAGTTATTTGGATGAACTGCCTCGAGTGACATCGCCTAAATATGTACCAACAGATGGTATTGTTGGCTTCCTTTCTTCGCGCTTTGTTGTTGAGCTCTCGGATTGCAACAGATGATATCCTCCGCGCACGGTTGAAGACTCTTGGGGTGTCTGAACACCGCTTTCAAGTCAAGTCCGGTGAGTGCGTGCCTTTGTAGCCGAATTCTAGGCGCTCAAGGTGTTTCAGGACATCTTGGAACTGCAGTGAGCAGTGATTGGCGGGTGTTTGATGTTGGAGGTCAACGATCTCTTGTGAGTACCACTTCAGATGACATCTTTTGGCCCCGTCAATTCAATTTCTTACGCAAAATGTTGTAGAGAGGTATGGTTCTCCCTCATTCAAGTTAAGATAAGCGTCATCGTTCAACGTTCACCAGCGGCGTGGGCGCCTTATTTTGACGACATGAACGCCATCATCTTCTTGGCTCCCATAAGTTGCTTTGACCAAGTCCTTCAGGAGGACCCGTCCGTAAATAGGCTGGTCAGTCCACCTTGTGTACTCGCTTCCCACACCCCAGTTAAACGCGTCTAGGCCGACTCCTTCCTTCTTTGGAAGAATATTGTCTCAAATCCACTTTTGAAGAAGACCGACATGGTGCTGTTCCTCAATAAATGTGACATTCTTCGCGCGAAACTTGAATCGGGCATTCGTTTGGCCGACTATATTATCAGCTATGGAGACAGACCAAACGATTTTGAGAGTGCGAGTACATGTCAGTTTTGACTTTTCATTGCCGTCTTTGTGCGAGTGATATAGATGGTCTACCATTCACAGACCTGAAGAAAAAGTTTGCTGGCTTGATGAAAGAGCATGCGGGAGAGAGGCCATTCTATTGCCATTTTACCTCTGTCACGGTCTGTTGTTGTATGTTCGCTTTGAGGAAGGATCGGTCTGATTTGGTCATTTTCAGGATACCCAATCAACCTCGTTGATATTACAGAATGGTAAGTGCAGATTGCGCTTGAAATCATGGTCATGGAACCTGATGGTATGTATACCTACGACCAGTACAAGATGTCATTATACGAGATAATCTCAAGAGGAGCGCCCTCGTCGGATAGTCGAGACACATTGATGACGATTACACATCTACCTCTACGAACCATCTGCAATACCTGGAACGCTATTGTAATGTACAACACCCCCAAGGTATTTATCTGTTAGTGTGACCCTATGCAACCTCGCCTTCGTTTTCGAATCTGTTATACGTATATGATTCACCTAATAAATAACTAGTCGTTGTGGCATAACGGATGTAGTCCCTCAGGTGGTTTTTTAACATAGTACATACATATGTGAGAATTTCAATGGACCCATGCTGCCAAGTCACTACATGATGAGTTGCCATCCAGGACAGTCACTTGGCGAACTGCTGGACAAGTTTGCAAGAGGAGAGGGTCTAACACCTTTCCGTGAAAGATGTGGATCATGGATGGTGGATCATAGCACGGACCAAAGAAGGCGTGTTGACGAGTTCGTGTCTGTGTCCATGCATTCAAGGGGAAGGAAAGCAAGCCTATATATTCTGCAGGTATCATACAACTGGTGCCAAGAGAACAATGTTACATGCAGGTCAGTGCGTCATGAATTTCGTTCGTGGTATGCAGGGTCGCTACGTAGCGGAGACGACGTCCCAGCCAGCGCCGAGGCTGCTCTGAGCGTCGCTCCAAGAGTCGATACTGCTGGAGGACGCACTGTTGCTTCGAGATCTAAATGTCATGCCTGCAGGACCGACGTGTGGCGTCGCGAGTTGGATGGGCGAGGTATGGGGAGAAGGGACTCGGCCAGGTAGCCAGTTGTCCTCGTCCTCAGAGTCCATCCAGGAGGAGCGGCTAGACCGCGCGACGGAAGCAGAAGGAGAGGAGGGAGGTGTAGACCCGGGGGTGGACGTGGAATGGATCGTCACTGGTGATTGCGGATTGCCTTCGGATTGCCTGGTGGAGGGGATAGATGGCAGGGAAAGCATACGATCCAGTAGGAGTGGGGCTGGCCGCAGCGATGCGCCTTGCATATCACGTCGCCTCGCTACTGCCCCCCACTGTTGACGAAGCTCGTCGATACCGGGAGCATCTTCCGACTCCACGTCTGTGTCCCAGGTGACGACGACGTTGAGCCCTGGCGAAGGGGGGGACGAGCCATCCCAAGACGACTCGTTGAATGAGGACGCGTCATCTGTGAGGTAGGCCAGGTCTGGTGCTGCATTGCGCATGTTCTTCTTCAACGTTTCTGCGCTCGAAGACTTCCTGATCCTTGCATGCTTCTCCTCCCACTTTAGCAACTCTTCCCGTTCCCTCGCATGCCTCGCAAACATCTCGTCCCACACTGTGGAGACCGGCCGTTCCTGGGCCGGATTATTCCGCTTCCAAGACGATTGCAGCATCCACTCGGTGTCCAACATGGCCAGGTAGGTTACGTCTTTCCACATGCCTGCCACGCCCTCTCCCTCTGGTTGGTAGACCGCTCTGCGCTTCGTCCCTTCATGCATGAACCCAGATCCGATGAACAGGCGCAAGGCTCTGTCTCTGAAGGGGCTGTCCAGGATCGCAGTTTGTACGCGATGGAACTTGAGCTCCTCAAACGCCCAACCGAGCACGAGTTGTACAGCTTCGCGAGCATAGCCACGGCGTCTCGCGTCTGGCTTTACGATGACGCCGAGGTTGGCTTCGCCTGATGGGCAGTTGGCAGGACCGGCGTGTAGGTAGATGAGCCCGACTCGTCGCGTTTCGAGAGTCGGCTGTGGCGAGCACTGCGAAGAAGAGGTGTGTGGATCGGGCGTATCGGCGCTCCATAGATCATCATTGTTCTCCACCGCTTCTTCGGTGGGAATTGGGACATTTGCTGCGATCTGCGCACAGAGGAGACACTCGTCTGCAAAGGAGACAAGATCTGGGGAAGAAGCTTGGCCTGGTTCGACGGCGGTCCTCCTAAACGTTTGCCACAGTTCGTTTAGGCTGGTCTGCTCCCTGGGTTCCCAGTAATCAAACAGTAAGGAGACATTGGTTGATTGTAACTGGGCGGCCATATCAAGCCTTGTGCCGGCTTCCCTGGATTTTTGGGACTAGATTGGAAGGAAGTGGGAGAGGAAAAGATGGGCGTCCGTGCTGCGGCTGTAGAGATGCTGGTATGGGTCCTTTTATGTACTTCCTGTGAACGCTTGCAACTTGGATGTGGCGTGTAGTCATGATCGTGATCTTTCATCGTGATGGGCGACTTTGGTGTCTTTTGCCGTGTACCGAGCGGGTCCGGCTGGGGCTCGTTCTCGAGTGTGGGTCCCTGTGAGACGAGTAATTAAACTGAGAGATTGGTCAAAGTGACGGCAGTATGAAGGAGGTGTGTGGCCGCATCACTGCCGCGAGTGTCTCTCCTTCGTCTACAGCACTCCAAATAATAGGGATTCCACACAGCCAATTTACATGTCACTGGGCCCAGAACAAGTCATGTCTTCTGCACACCACCGTAGATACAACGACGACAGTGAGCATGAAGACTCTCAGCGTCAGTATCATGATGTAAACAGGCGGTGATTAACCCGATTGCAGTGTTGAACGTGAAACACGAGATGTACCATGTATGGAACCAACGACGATCTCTCCTTATTGGTTGTTCCAGAAGCTAGAAAGTGTCCAACTTCAAACTCTGCATGTCCATAGACCAGTGTGGCTTGATAATAGTGATATCAAGATCGATACAAGAAACGCGAGTATGGGATGATGACGATCTGGGAGACAAAGGGGGTCATTTGAAGTCGACATCGTAAACGCGTTATAAGAACAGGAGAGGCCGCGCTACTTCGTACCCCATTTGATGGTCAATATCACGGTAGTGAACTCTAGATACTGCAAAGAACAAGACGAACGGGATAGCATCACGCCCACGGATTGCATGTGAGTTACACGCCATATTCCAGTGACGATCATGATCTGCATTGATAAAAGTGATGGCTATCCCTAGGGCCACCATACATGGTATCACAAATCGTTCCAATGTTTGGTGTCGGAGCCCCGTAGTTCATTGCCCCAGCAGGCTTGCTGCCCGCAGCCGGAAGGATAAGAGACTGCCAGTCCAAGGCAGTGTGGCACATCAAAAGAGGTATTGTGGTCCCGGGCCACACCCTCAGTCTAAGGCGAAAACCATTTATCAACCAAAATTGCCACCGAGAGAGAGGAAAGTCTGGGGACAAGGCGTACGATATACACGAAACCAAATTTAGGCTAGAGAACGTTTTTCAGCATTGGTATGCTCTTCGCTCGAGCAAGTACTCGGCTATTCCTGGCAAGGCGATCAACGTGGACCAACGGTGTACTAGTCCCAGAGTGAGCCTTCTGTGCATTGCGGAGCCACACTTTTAGCATGGGTCACACCAGTTCACCCTTTCCCTTGTAATGGCTATAACCAGAGATCAGGTGTGGATCCACAGCGCACAAACGCGAGTTAGTAGAAGCGGAGGTTGGGGCCATGTCTGAGTTGTTCAAACAATGAAAACCCAGTTGCGGCTCAGACAGGGTCCCACAGCATCGTCAACGACGGAAACCAAGACCACAAATCAGCACGTGACAAGACAACCTACCTTTTGTACCCAATGAGTTTGGGTGTATCGCGCACTGCAGTCAGCGCGTTACATATCAGACTTGTTTGTCGGAACCTCTCATCTGCACCAACACCCCAGAAACTCGACTCAAAAGCGTTCTCAAAGACACTACTTCTCCCAAAGACACCTTTCCCCCTCTGGGCCGACCCCGTAAAGTCGGAAGAACGGTATAGATGGAAAACATGCAATGAGCTTTATCAATGGCAGGTCTGTCACGCGCGTACTCGTGTTTTACATCGTGTTTTAACGGCTCCCCAGGCGCAGAATGCCAGAGGTCCGTGGTTCGTAATGCATGACGGCCCGCCGTATGCAAACGGACATCTCCACGTTGGTATGACATACGAGTTATCTAGTATCCCATTGTTCATGCCATGTGCTTCAGGTCATGCTCTCAACAAGATCCTCAAAGACATCATTAATCGGTTTCATGTATCTACCGGCCGTCGCGTCCAGTCAGTGAAACACGTCCCTTGTATCGAGAAACTGATGCGAACCAGCACGAACAGCTATCTTCCCGGCTGGGATTGCCATGGATTACCCATAGAGAACAAAGCCCTTCAAGATTTGAAGGTCGGGCTCGCAATTATTAGTCGATAGCTACCGCCGTCATAACCATTCATCTTGTTTCCCAGCAAGATTATCATTCACTCCCCGCGTCTACCATCCGTGATGCAGCCAGGAAAACCGCTCGGCGCGAGATCAAGGTCCAAAGGGCAGAATTTGAAAAGTTTGGTATCATGGCCGACTGGAGTGAGCAGTCAACCTATCGCACGCTTGGTAACGACTTCCTTGGGTGATCATTAAATCGCGTCACTGAGTCTTCAATAGATCACCAGTACGAGATGCGACAACTTTATGTTTTCCAGCAAATGGTATCCAAAGGTTCATTCCTTATGCCGCATAAATGCCTATTGAGTTGCTGACAAACTTCGCTCTCCAGGTCTTATTTACAGAGACTATCGACCTGTTTACTTTTCGCCGTCTTCACGTTCCGCGTTGGCGGAAGCGGAACTCGTATACAAGGACAACCATATCTCGCATTCTGTATACGTAGCATTTGCACTTGATTCTGCCCATTCCGATACCTTTGGGGGTGCAAGGTTAAGCGAGATAACCCAAACAATACGAAAGGATGCAATCCGTCTGCTGGTTTGGACAACTACACCATGGACCCTCAGTGCTAATATGGTACGTCATCGTACTGTGATATGATATACTTTCTTGTAATCCTGGTTCCTGATACTGTCAGGGTATTGCAGTGCACCCGGATCTCATTTATACCATTGTTCGGAGTCCACGCCAGCCTGGGCTTCTCATCGTTGCAAAGGATCGACTCTCGGCACTCGAGTGTATCCTAGGCACACCGGAAGAGCTTGAACTGATAGCAGAGTTGCCAGGGTCAGAACTTGTTGGGCTGGGCTACCGAGGCATCTTCGCTGGTGAAACTTCATCCGTTCCTCCACATCCAAGAGTCATCTCGGCAACACATGTTACCTCTGATTCTGGCACTGGGTTGGTGCATTGTGCTCCAGCGCATGGTGCCGAAGACTACCTTGCTTTCCGTTCACAGGGCTTGCTTAGCTCGGGAATGGTGTGTCATGTGGACGGCGAGGGTAGGTTCTCGCAACGTGTGACGGATGTTGTTTCCCCAGGCCTGGGAGGCGAAGCACTTGTAGGCTTGGAAGTGCTAAAGGGAGGATCCAAGGCCATCGTGAAGATTTTACAAGACTGCGGAGCGCTGTTGGCTATTGAGAGGGTCAAGCATAGATACCCTTACGACTGGAAAACGGACGAGCCTGTCATCGTAACGTGGGTTTCGATGGAGCTAACCCCAGAGGGCCCGGGTGCTGACTATCTGTGTGTTCTTGCAGAGCTACATCGCAGTGGTTCGCGAACTTGGACAACATTAAAGAAGATGCACTGACTGCACTCGAGGGGGTGGCATTCTTCCCTCCAGCTTGTATGTGGTTCTGCTAGACACCGAATGATTATTGACACTTTTCCAGCCCGCAATCGTCTCACAACATTCGTCCGGTCTCGTTCGGAATGGTGCATCTCTCGCCAGCGCGTGTGGGGTGTCCCAATACCATCACTACATCACATTCCCAGTGGAACCGCCGTCCTGACATCCTCTTCCCTATCTCACATCTTACGCGTGCTAAATAAGAATGGTGTCGGTTATTGGTGGGACGGACCCGTCGGTGACTTCCTCACACCAGAACTCGTCGCCGAATACGGCGATGGTGAATGGAAGAAGGGTAGTGACACGATGGACGTATGGTTCGACAGTGGAACGAGTTGGTCCATGCTCGCCAAGAGGGAAGGAAGGAAACATCGCGCGGATATCTGTATAGAGGGGTCTGATCAACACCGCGGATGGTTCCAGAGCCAGCTGCTAACTGCAATTGGTTCCGCCGACGATGGCGCGATACCAGCGAGCCCATATGGTACGTTGATTACTCATGGTATGGTGCTTGACGAGGCCGGGAAGAAGATGAGCAAGTCGCTCGGCAATGTTGTTAGTCCGCTGACTGTCATTAACGGTGGTGTTGTAGGTTTTGCATACACCGGACTGCTTTCCATGGGACTGACAGCGTTTAGGACAAGAAGAAGGAACCAGCTTATGGAACAGACGTCCTTCGGCTCTGGGCAGCGACTGTCGAGTATTGGCGAGACATGTCTATCGGACCCACTGTGCTTGCACAGACTGCAGAATCTATGAGGAAGATACGAAATTCTGCCAGGTTCTTGCTTGGGAACATTGGTTCGATGGCTTCGCACGACAGCGAGATGCAGTCCGGTGTGGAGAAAAAGTACCTGGGTTTGGTTCGTATATTCGCACTTAATGATGTGAAAGTCACTTGACTTGATGCAGGCGGAGCGGTACGTCATGAATGAGCTGTACAAGCTCGAAAAGACGGCCCTCGAGTGCTATGGAACGTACAACTTGCCTCGAGGTACATCGGACGTATAAGTCTACTGCACAATGCTGACGCTGCATAAGTTATGGTTGCCTTGATGAATTTCGCCAACATCACGCTTTCGTCTCTATACTTTGATATCACAAAGGATGTCTTGTATGCTGGTGATGTCCACAGCATCGAACGTAGAGTGGTGGTTGATACTCTTGGGCGGGTAAGGGTCTGTCATGTTGAAATCTAGAAAGGTGTTTCATGTCCGTCATCAGATATTGCAAACCATGACATCAGTATTGGCCCCTGTGCTTCCCTATCTCGCGGAAGAGATACATGAACACCGCGCAGCTGAATCTTCTGGACGTTCCTTCTTCACAAAGGGGTGGGAACCACTGGTATGTCTATTTATTAGACGTGATACCGATTCACAAGTGAACTGCAGTTATTTCGATGACTAGAGTGTCGAATGGGAAGATCCTCAGGCAGAAAAAGATATGGGCGATTTGCTGACCGTGCGTAGCGCTGTATTATCGCTATTGGAGAAGGCTCGAGGAGACAAGTATGAGCCTACATTTTGTGACGTATGGCTTATACTGACGCTACGGTCAGGAATTTGAAGAGTGCCTTGGAGGCACATGTGGTGATTACCCTGCCACATGATGCGAGAGGACTGGAGCTTGTAGAGTTGTTGAGGCGTGAAGGTAAGCATGATATCCACCAAGGAGCAAATCCGCTGAACTACATTATCGCAACAGCAAACTTTTTAAAGACTCTCTTCATTGTTTCTGATGTGACGCTGGCCGACGAGGTCGATGCCACATCAAATCCTCCGGAATGGTGTTATAGCGGTTCGCTAAGTATGCCAGGTACGCCAGGTTATGATGTCACATTACCAGAAGTTGAGATGTTGTATAGGTTCGAGCGCTGAAATAGGCCTTCATATTCGGCCTTCCTCGCTGCACAAGTGTCCTCGTTGCTGGACGTTCACGCGGCACGAAAAATATGATCTCTGCTTGAGGTGCGCCGACGTCGTGAGGAAGCTTTGATTGGTAGACGTAGATCATAGACTAGAAGGTATCTTTAACTTGATAATGGCCCTCTCCTAGCGACCTTGTATGGCACAGGGGCCAAATGTACAAATAGGGAGTAATTGACGCTGTGATCAAGCGCGATGTCGTACATTTAGCGAGCGGTCTCTATGCACTGAGTTCAACTGTTCTAACTCGCCCAACCCGACGTCGTACTTTCGATGGCATCCGAAGGCTTGCAGATAACGATTCCGGGTAAGGCTTGCATTATCTCACCTTTCAACTGCTCACGCTCATCGTGTAGACTTGGATGAGGATGACTTTCAAACCACCCCAGTTCCGTTTGGACGCTCTGGCGTCTTCGGGTTCGGCAGTCCATCTGGACCAGAGTCACCCACTATCCTTACCCCGACAACGGCCGTGGCAGCCGAGAGAAGTTTCTTTAGTGCACATACACGAGGCGATTCCCTCGCATCCGATGACTCGGTTTTCGACGCCCCGCGCCGGCCTTTTGCACATACTTCCCAGTCGTCAGTCGCGACAACCGCGACAACCACCTCCACGGGTACCGGCCCATCTTCTTTCAGCAAAAAGGCTTCCTTCGCCTCCATTCGAAATGCGTTCAAATCCAGCTTAAAGAGCAATGCAGACGTGCCTCCCCTCCCTAGCTTGGATCACCATCAGGTGTACCCGATCTTGAAGAACCCATTCAACAGGTCGACCTCGTCGCTCGTCCACTCTATCGCCGCTACATCGAAGCAGAGCAATGGTACCACACCACCACACCAGGGCCCACGCCCCCCGACGCCTGGCGAATCACGTCCTTCTCGGTCCATTTCTCGTCCCCGTGGCCATTCCACTGCGCGCTCGTATCATTCACACTCCGGATCCGTGTTTTTCGGTTCGGAGAATGGAAGTGACCACGGGCATGGTTATCCGTTTGGCCACAGCCCGAATCACGCAGCCACTTTTGGCCACTCCCCATATTCACCCCCTCCTGTTCCGCGGGTCCCTGAATCATTGGTCGCTCCACGAAGCGAGAGCCCAGTTATCTCGGAAGGCGAGAGTGAAGATCTCGGTTCGTCAAAGAGTCCTGCGGATTACGCGTTGCACGCGGTTTTTATCCGCTTTGCTACCCTCGCCGAGGCAAAGATTGACGCGTTTGTGCGCGAAAGTCCGGTACGTTTTTTACTACTGCGTCGCCGACCTTGTATGGCACTCGTATCTTTCTTTGCCATGGGTGATTCGTTATTGATACGTGATTTATCTTTTAGGAAAGTGATCCGATATTGACAGACTTCTTCGGGTCCTCCCTCGACCCACAATTTGATGAACTTCTCCAATCCCTTGGCAAAATCGCACAGAAGCGCGCCAAGAATGTTATAGACGCCATCATGCGTTGGCGTCGGGGTATACGTGACTCTCCATCTAATCGAGCCGGTCACCCTCGCATGTCTGAACGTGGATCTCTTGCTGCGATCTACGTCATGTGCAGAACACTGGTTGCCGTTCTCTCCATGCTCCCCGCAAATGCGCTTAGCGACACAATGGGGCATCACCTGGAAGAAACCATTTTTGAGCAGTTTAGACGGCCGTTGTTGAGTTCGAACCCCAATTACAAGCTTTGCGCAGAGCTATATGCGGGAGTCTTGGGTTGTTTAGCTGGCCTAAGGTAGGTTCCTGCTATGCTGAAGCACGCATACTGTTAATGATGTCGTTTTTGGTTTCACCCTGGTGCAGATTCCCCAGTGTCACAGATCGGTTTCTCAGCGAGCTTGCCCCGGTGGCCCATGGCCAAATTGCGAAGGATTTGGACACAAAGTTTGAGAACCTAGTAAAGGGTTTGCGATATGTTCAAATCAAAGTAAGTTTGCATATCTAAACGCCATCCGCAAGATATGTGGTTTATCGTCCGCGTCTAATATAATCGATAGGTCTGGCCCCCAGAGGCATTCGAAGAAGGCGCTGAATTTATGGAATCCTTGGCAAAATCATTCGAGAACGCGCACGGCTTACGATTCAAAATCGCTTTTGCAGAAACGCTCACACGTCTGTTACATCCTATCGGCAAGGTGAGAACATCGTCCCCAGAGCGATACTTGATCAATGAATTTTGTTGCAGGCAGCTCAAGCGGAAGTCAATCACCCACAGTGGGAGAAAGCGATAGAGAAGATTTATCCTCGTGCAAAAGAGATGATGTCAAAGCCACGATATTGGCATGTTGCGTATCCACTGGCAGTCACCGCACTCTGCGTGGCACCCCATCAATTCTTCCTAAAACACTGGATGGCATGTTTTGAGTATGGAATGACTAAACTGAAGGTGCAGACCCAAGCTACCTGGATTATTCAACTTTGCCGTGCTTACGACCCTCATTGTGCAGGACAAACCATATCGTATTCCTATACTGAATGGGACGGTTCGCTTGATCTGGACATATCTCTACCGTTGTCAAGAGCCCGCGTCGACCAGTACTTCGAAACTAGATGGGCTCTTGAAGCACTTCTTCCCTACAGGTCGGCCTTCTGTCTTTCCCCCTGAAGAACACCTTGAGCCATTCATTTGCGTTATCCACTTCATCATCTCTCGCTATTTCGAATATGGCCGTGACTTTTGCCTGGAGCTTTTGCAAGAGTCTGCTAATGCGAACGGCACATTGGCACCTGAGCGTGTTGGGGTCTTGGTGCAAGCAACCCTCTTGACATTACATGGTTTCGAACGCGAGGAACCGACACCAACATGGCCATCTAGTGCAGACTTTTCGACGATACCTTCATGGGACGATTATCCTTCCTCCTCAGACGTTTTCCCGGCTTCAATACTCCCCAAACCCGGGATCCAGGACTTTATCGATCGTTTTGGTGCGGTAACCTCTACCATTGCGCAAGCGTCTTTCAAAGCGGTCGGTCATATGTCCGTCTTTGACGATCAATGGTCACTGGCACGTTTTTCTACGTCTGGTAATGCATCGCCGTTCGAGGAATCCCACAACTTGGTTATACGTCGGCACCCAGAAGGAGCTTTCGCGTATCCAAACCACCTAGTTTCACACATCAGCATCTTGCAGACGTGCTATCAATCATGGCCGCGGTGTTTACGCGCCTCATCGATCCCTCTTTCCGACGCGGTTGATATGCTTTTGCGTGGCGTTGTGCACGTCGAGCCGCGGGTGGGTGAAGTTGCAGGGGCAGCCCTAAGAAGGTTTACGAAAGACGCGCTATATGCACCTACAGTGCTCAGATGCTTCACTGCATTCTTGTTTGATCCCAAGAACGTCGAACGGGAGGGAACTGGCCATCGGATTCTCCTCGAAAGTGCAAGATTGTTGAACCTCTGGACCGGCGTGGTGGATACCTGGATTACAGGGTTCTCCCAGCAGCCAAAGCAGGATCCGGCAGTTGTTCTCCAGCAAGCAGAAGAGATCGTGCTCGGTGCACTTTTCCTCCTTTCGTACGAATTGTTAGCCATCCGTTGTGCTGGTGTCAAGCTCGTACGCTCGCTCATTCCCCTTTGCAAGGATCTCACTCTTGAGGGTACCTCGACGAGTGATCCCGCTCCTTTCCCATTTTTATTCTCGACCCTGTTCGAGAACGACACGAAGGAGTGTCCCTTCCTTCAGGGATTCGACGAATTACTCGATCGCACCGAACTAGATCGTCTTCAACAGTGGAGGAGATCCTTCAAACCAGACGTTCTTCTCCGAATTGCGGACAGCAACGTAGAGAAGGACCGCAAAATATGGCGCTTTATCTATCCAGCACTCATGCGCGCTTCAATGTCGAGCTGCGGCAAGCTCATCCCAAGTTGTAGGGCTGTCGTTGAAGCTGCGACATCTCGGTATCATCCAGTGATGCTTCGGCTTGCGGGGATATCTTCCAGTGGTCGCATGCAATCCTCTCATTCGACGGAGCGAGAGGGGTACAAGCTGATAAAAGAGAATATGACTCTTATCGACCAGTGGTACGTCTGGACTAGGGTGCTGTGCTCCACCGCTGCGGTGTCGGATAACCGGCCCGCAATGACACAGGCGGGCCGCGAACATACCCGGGCGCCCTCGGAATCAACCTTTGAGCGCGAGAGAATGTCAACGACTCGTTACCTATTTAAGCACCTGACGCCGTTCTTGGACGCAGACTATACCCCATTCCGAGAGGCTGCCGTGTTGTCCATCAGTGCGTTTCCTCTCGAAGGGTATCCTCAACTCCTGGAGGACCTTAATCTCTTCACGTCTCGTCGATTTTATGACGATGGTCGCACCAAGCCAGGTTCATCTGTGGTCGGTATCCGTCCTCGTAGGCAAGCTCGCTTACATTCGGCAGTCGCTCGTATCTACTACCTCACCGCCCCCCACCTTCACTCTCTGAAGTCATTGAGCAAGCAGGATGCTCTATACCACGCGCTCAAGTTCGTCACGAACACACAAGCGTTCCTACTTGCACCAGAGAACCGTGATAATTACTCTTTGCAACGGCTACGGCGCTACTTTTGCGGGCTGGTTGAGCGTCTTTTCGATGGTTCGGATGATCTTCCTGAAGCGGATAGTTCCAACATCCATCTGTCTCTGTACCGTATGTGTGAAGATTGGTGCCAATATGGTCCACAGAACGAATCTTCCAAAACGAGGTTTATCCTAATGCAAAGGGCTGCGGCCGGCGCTATCAAAGATCCCGAAGCAGAGTCCGACGCCGGCGAGCGATTCCAACACGAAACCAAATTGTTGTCGCATGCATCTGTCGGGGCCTTGTCGTCTCTTTGTGTTAGTTGACATTCGTTTTTGAACCATGGCGCCTTACTAACTGGATACTATAGCCAAGAGCTTATCGTTCTGCTAACGCCGTTGAATCGAACTCTCCGACCGAACGACCCATGGGGGATTCTCTTAAACCACTCGAAGCTGCTCAGGTTCTGGATCGAATTCATGCCGTATTTGAGGACGCCCAAGCTCCGCTAGTGGCCTGTGCTAAGTAAGCTTGCCCGTTTGTCGCCATGGTTGCGTTCGATACATTCGATAAATCTGACTTCTTACCTTCCTTTCAGAAAAGCCTTACAGTCTCTCCTTGTTTTGCCCCAGTCGGGCACGGATTTGCTAGTAGACGTCCTCCGTCGAGGGTTCTGTGATATCACGACTTCCACCCCGCTGGGCAGTGCGGCGTTCTTCGAGACCATCATGGACGCGATCTGCAATGCACCTGGCCACTCCTTCACATTTGCGCAGGTTGTCTGTCTTGGATTAGCAAACTTATGTCATGGAGACATCACGATACGACGCCACGCATTCAACACTCTTGTGGCCATTCACGAACAGTCTGCAGGCGTGATCGCCATGGCCGAGTTCGAGACGATGGTGGTCAGTGATACCCCGAGCGTTTATCTCCAAGCCCACCGGCTTGTTGCAGAATGTCTTGCAGGGGAGCATCCAGCACAAGCATTCGACGTCCTTGCCGAGGTCACAGCGCTACTCTTACGTGTCCGTCGTCATGGGAACGAAAGAGTTTGTCATCTCATGTTGCAAAACTTGGAACATTGGGTGCCAAACCTCGAGATCAGTGTGCCCGACGCCTCGAAGCTTGCCTTGACATCGCAAGGCAGCCTGGCTGTGTATCACTTGCTTGCTCTTACCAAGCGATTTAGTGATGCACAACCCGAGCAAATCGCCACAATATGGGCTCGGCTCGTTGAGGTGCCAGACCCACTAGCTGGGCGTGTCGTTGCGTCCTTCCTGATCAACGAGTCGCTCAAGGTCGCTACGAGTGCTTTCGTCAAGTGTGCGTGCGAGGTCATTGCGTGCCTATCTCGTTCAGCAGCGGGTGTAGAGATCTTCCAAGAACTATGCAGCGTTTGTGGGCCAGAAAGGATGTTACCTACATTCGAGCACCGGCTAGAGCAACCAACCCCAGAAGAACTCGAGCTGTGGTCCGATCTCGATGTACTGTTCGCGGACGGCCAGCCCCGCCAACTTTTGGGATCCGCTCAGTATGCAATGGTGTACATTGGCTCTGTCGCGCTGGAACGCATGTGGACGCACCATGAACAGATACCCATCGTCCTCGCGGCCGTCCTCTCTCATTTGGATCACCGGGTCTCAATGCTGCGATCAGCTGCGCGTCGTATGCTGTTTCACTTGATGAGAGCTTGCGTGCCCCGGTACCCATCAACCACTGATAAGGTGGGGCAACCTGCCCGAGCGTCTCTGCTATCGATCATCGTGACTATGGAGGGTCGGGGCGATTCCCTTTTCTGGGCAGACAGCGACGCGGAGGAGGTAGTCATGCCTCGGATGAAGTACATTGTTGACCAAGTCATGTCTGTCATCGGGCCATTCGTCCCTGACCTGGAGAAGAACCTAGCTGCTTTGTTGATACCTTACGTCGAACATTGTCACACTCGCAGCATCGCCAAACGATCTCTTCAGGTCTTCCGGTTACTGAGAGTCCCTCTCTCTCAAGACGTCCTCGGGCATATACTTAGTCGCTTGTGCTCTACCATAAGTGATGACGAGACCGAGCTCCACCAATTTGCTGAGGCAATCGTGTCCACGCTCATGGTTTCTGTGGCCTCGGATGATCTCAATCCTGCACTCCTTCCCCGTCTCTTCTGGGCGACAGCATCGTGTCTCACAACAGTCGTCGAGTCAGAATTTGCCGCAGCAGTGAAACTCTTATCCGTCTTACTTGGCAAATTGGATTTTGGCGAGGTGGAATTCGTCGAGTCGGTTCTCGCTCAGCGCCCAGAATCTTGGAACGGCACATACAGTTTACAGACATGCCTCCTCAGTGGCCTGCGTTCGGCCACCACCATGGCTGACACCTTCATGGCCCTTCAGCAGTTGACCAGAATCCCAGACTCCCGCCTCATTGAGCCTTCTGAACGTCGTGTTTGTGACCTTTTCGCCCTATCGCTTCCGTGGTGTTTGCATTCCATGTCCAGCAACAGTCGTGATGTCTCCCTCGATGATTTTTGCACCTCCATCGCCAGCCTTGCCTCACACGAAGGCCGGGACACCATCTCTCGCATCATGACCTCCTTCGTCAAGAATCGCTTCCGTACCAAGGACGACTTCCTTCGACAATCCATCACCGGGCTTCGCGAA
>JBBPLZ010000072.1:0-28179 GCA_038090055.1 Hemileccinum hortonii | reverse complement strand
GAAGGAAAGAAGCTAGACATGAGGCAGTGACATCATAGGAGTCTAGGCTTCGAGTCTAGACCTAATCATGTGACACTATCCCATGGTCACGTGCTACTGGTCACGTGACTCCCAAAAGATAGGGGTTAGGAAGTACAGGTTGCGGTTGGGTCTGTCCCAATCCGGGAGGGAGGTTGGTTAGGACCATAACAGATTGTGATTCTGACAAAGAGCCAAAGGGACGAGCGACACCAGAGATGCACATCTCTATGCTGGGACTGGCCAATGTGGCCATAGACATACTTTGTAATGGGAGAAACCACAGCAGTGCAGTCAATGCAGTAGTGCATTGCAGAGCAGAAAGAGGGAGATGATCTGAGTCTGCAACTTTGTGACAAATTTGCAAGTTTTTTTTTGGGAAGCATCATCAAATACCCTGTTAGGTGTCTTGACAACTGACCAAGGATGCAAACATGTTAGAGACTTGACTGTTCCTTTTACATCACTGTTCAGGAACACCTCAAACAATTCACTCAGCATAAAGTCCTCACTTTTGAAGGGAACAGCCACAGTATTATGAGATTGCATGAAAAACACAAGAATTTCTATAGACCATCAGTGCAGACCAACAGAAAATCAGTGAGCATCCCTGTTTGCATTCTGTGCAGCTGGAAGTGACATGGTCTTTGTCCAAGCACCAGACTGGACAGAAGGCCATCAGGAAATTTACAAATATCTTTTTTGGGTCTAAATGTAACTTTACTAAACATTTGCAGCTTGCCAGAGCTTGCCAGAGCTTGCCAGGCTCAGCCAAAAGTGACAGATTCTAGATAATAGACAGGATTGTCCTATGCTCAGCTGTTGCCTAAGGTGGATGAAAATGACTATATTCACCCAGATAATGGGCAGGATTGCCCTAAGTCAAGTGAAAAGGTATTCACTGACACTATTCAACCATAATCAGTTCCAGCAATTCTGGGCTCCACATTGTAACCAACATTCCAGAACTGGTTCTGATATTTTCTTGCACTATTCTGGACTTCTGAATTGGAAGCATCTTCAGAACCACCAGAACCACTTCCAGAATTTTCCCATGCCTTTCTGAACTCAGAAAGATTGGAACAATCAGAAGTACTACTATGGTATAACCTTTTTGTTGCTTAAACCTTTATGACAGATTCTAAAAGAAAGGGCAGGAAGGTCCAATGCTAAAGTACATTAGCTAGGAAGAAACTAAGTAAAAAGGTGCTCACCTCAGCCACTGCCTAAGTGGGCAAAAACAACTGAGGTGCTTGAAAGCAGAGTGAGAATATATATACTATGGATGGAGGTATACTCATATTATGTCATCTATAATGGAGTGTGATGATGGATGTGGTAACAAATGAGAGCTAAAAGTTTAAGTGATTAAATGGTTATATATTTAAATCACTTCCAGTGTTTTTGATCTTTTTGAGTTCGGAAGAGTGCAGGAAAAGTTTGGAAGTGGTTCCAGATGTTCTAGAGATGCTTCCAGTTCAGAAGGCTTGGAAGAGCACAGGAAAATTCCAGAAAGAGTTCTGGAATGTTGGAATGTTTGGAACTTGTTCATGGTTGAATACTGTCATGCTTCCAGTTTGGAAGTCCGGAATAGCATGGGAAAATGTCGGAACCAGTTCCAGAATGTTAGTTCTGATGCAGTTCTGGAATTTCTGGAATTGATTATGGTTTCATTCGTCCATTACAACATATTATCATCTTCTTTAAGGTTCATCGACACACCATTATTAATGACATAATATGAGTATACCTCCACCCATAGTATATGAAACAACCAAAGACTTTTGCTAGCGCAAAGTGTAGCTGAGCTAAGGTCTGAGACAGAAGAATGAAGGGAAAGGTGAAGGTTGAGCTCTTAAATTCTCAAATGGTTCTTTGGGGGAGAACCAAGAGAACTTGACTGGAGTTCCCTGGCACTGATTCAAGGGTTTATATACTACATGGGTGTTTGTACCTATTTGTACCTAATCTATCCTAATATGTCATAACCTTATGTCCTGGGCTAAGAATGTGAATCATCATGAATCATCTAGAGTCATGGGCTATACATGAAATGTGAGATAAGAAGATAAGACACTGCCTTGATAAAGGCTGTGATACATGAGGTGAGCACAGCTCGGAAATTAAGTGAAGGCTATGATACTGAATGGAGTTAAGTCACACGACATGTTCACATGACCTTTGAAGTGAAAGGAATGACAAGTCCACATCATGTCTTGAGATGTGATTGTATAGTTCTTGTCTGATAAGATAAAGTGAAGATAAGATAAGATAAAAGAAAATAGGGGTTTCATGAAGTGAGCATTTGTTACAGTATATATACCTTGACTTCATTTACAGGCACCTCAGTCGTTTTCATCCACTTTAGGCCGCAACTGAGGTGAGTACCTTTTCACTTGACTTACACTCTTAGCTAATATACTATAGCATAGGGCAATCCTGCCCATTATCCAGGTAAATACAGTCATTTTCGCCCACCTTAGGTAGCGGCTGAGCATAGGGTAATCCTGCTCATTAAAAGAATCTGTCAGGTTATGAGCCTTGTTGGCACAAGCTAAATAGCAGCACTTGGCAACAACTCGATTCTATCTTGCACTCCCTCAGTGTACTATTCTTTTCAGAACTTACTTCCAGTTCAGCTGGAACCTATCCACTCCATTCATACCATGAATTTTGGCAAAACTTTGGACTGAAAAAGTTTTGCTGTAGTCTCAGGAACAAATGTAAAACCAATGCTATCAAACATTGTTACCAGCTCTGATGTTTGAGAATGGCAGAAACATGATGAAAAGGCTCATAGCATTATCCAGCTGCACATTTCAGATGCCTTTTTCATGAAAACTTGGAAGGAGACCAGCTCCAAGGAACTCTTTGATGCCCTTGTAAAACTTCATGAAACCCCAAACATCTCCTCTGCTTTCTACCCTTTTCAACAACTCTTCAGCAGCTCATGGGATGGGACCTCTGCTGTCTCTGACCACATCTCTGCTCTTCAAACAATTGAGTCTCACCTTGCCAGGATGAAATTCTCTCTGGACGACAATGTCCTCTCTTTCATTCTCCTGAATTTCCTTCTGAAAACTCCGGAATGGGAAATGTTCAAGTCCTCAGTTGTAAACACTGGAGGAAAGCAAACTCACCTTCAACTCCATAGAAACTTGAGTCACTTCTGAGAATTCCTGGCTACACCCTTCTGGGCATTCTGAGTCAGCCATGAAGGCTTCTTGCACTGGAACCTCCGAACCCTTGACTTGCCCTGCTGGCACTTCCACTTGGTGTGAATATCACCTCTCTAAGACCCACAACTCCACAGATTGTAACATATACAAGACTTAAATTGCTGAGCTGAAAAAAGGTGAATTCAGAAAGGTGGAGAAAGGAAAGAACAAGGCAAATGTGGTGGATGGGACTCCAGATCCTCTGGAAGCAGCAAACATAGCTAATGGACATGTATCCAACTTGGCAATGCAACACATTCATGCTTACTTGTCGTCCCAATCTAAGGACAGTGGGGGAAACACACTAATAATTGACTCTGGAGCATCCTCACATATTGTTCCCCATCAGTCCTGGTTTAGAACATACCGACCACTACATCCTCCTTGTTCAGTTACTCTCAGAGACAACTCAAACACCATGGCCATAGGGATAGGGACAGTACCACATATTTGTCATCTCAGTAAATTGCCTTGTCTTTGTTGGCCTTTCTACCGTGTTTCTGACAAGTTCTGGGATATGTTATGTTCAAAAGACTGGAACACTGTACTTGTCGCTGCTTATAAAGATGGACTCTACTATGCAAGAGTTATACCAAAAAACCAACAGGAGGCTGCACATGCCACTGTGGATATAAACCTCCTATATCGACATATGGGTCATATCTCCATGAACTGCATTCAACACATGGTGAAATTTGGACAACTTCAAGGAATAGACATACTCATCGGCACTCCTTCATTCTGTGAAGCCTGTATTCTTGGAAAGATGAAAAAGCTGCCCTTCAAACTCCAGGAGGGACCTCACATCACTTGTCCACTTGAAATGATCCACACAGATGTTGGAGGTCCTGTTACTCCAAGATCCTGAGAATGTTACTAATTTTGGCAAGTCATTGTAGATGACTTCAGTCAATTCCTCTGGGTTTGCTTCATGAAACACAAAAGTGAAGCTTTGCAAATCTACAACCAATGGAAAAAGGATGTCCAAACCATCTTCCAAATGGAAACAGGCCAGGAAGACTTTTCTGAGTCTTATGTCAAATGGGTTTGTAGTGATGAAGGAATGGAATACACCAACAAAGCATTTTGTGACCAACTTCAACCAATGGGATACTTCATAAGACTTCTGCTCCATACACTTTGGAATGTTGTGAGCCAAAGGCATGCTCAACTCAAACTGCAACGAGCAACTCAAATGCAAAGAGAAAATAACAAGTAGGGACCTTTTATAGGTAGTTCCTTTAACTGGCAAATGTGATGAGAGGAGCAGAACTCAGTGATACAGGCAGGGGACAAAAGTCCAGTATGGGAGACAAGTGAATTAGACTGGGGAACCAGTCACAAAGAGCTACCTTATATACATGTAGATAATGCGCATGGACCAAGGTATACTCTAGGGCAGGCATGAGATAAGAAGCAGAGTGTGTGAGTGAACCTTGTCTGTCATGAGAGAAAAGATAAAAGTGAGCAGATAAGAATGATAAGAGATAACATATGAGGCATGACATCACCAGGCCTAGATTTAGTCATGTGATACATCCCATGGTCACATGCTGCTTGTCACATGACTTCTGAGAATGAAATATCAGAGTCCAATATGTACATGTGTCAGTGGAGTCTGTCTCCATCTGGTAAAGAGTGTGAGATGAGGAGCAAATCATAACACAGAGCAAAATGGTTTGGCAGAACAAATGAATCAAACATTGTCCACACTTGCAAACATCATGCTTGAGGAATCCAAACTTCCTAAGTCATTTTGGGCCGATGCAATGGCCATTGCTGCCTATGTTACTGCATGTAGCTCAGCTTCCAGAATCAATGGAAAGGTTCCATATCAAGTCTTTTTCAACTGACAAGTTGACTCCACTTTCTTCTGATCTTTTGGATGTCCAGCATATGCCTATACATCACAGGAACAATGCAAAGGAAAATTCTGACCACATGGAAAGAAGTGCATCATGATTGGATACACATATGGACAACAAGCCTACAAACTCCTGGATGTAGAATGTTGAACTGTGATTTCCAGCTGACATGTCACCTTTAATGAGACCAGAACCATTCTGGAAGCAGAATCAGCCCCATGGAATGACCCCACTGTTGAGGGACAGTGGAGGGGGGGGCTGCTCTCAGGACTGCCCCATCAAATAGAACATGGCCATGATGATGCTGATCATGATCATCCTCATCCACCTCATCCTAAACCAATAAAGGATGAAGGTATGTCTCCATTAGTGGATGATGTTTTGGAACAATCAATCAGTCCTACTGTACAAGAACTTGCAGACTAGCTTTCACAATTTCAGCTGGATGCATCACCTATTCCAGCTCCTTGAGTTCCCCCAGCTCTTCCGGTTTCTCAAATTCCAGCACCTCTTCCAATTCATTCTCCTACTCAACAGATTGCTGGGACATGCAGAAGTAACTGATTATGATGACCAGCAAACAAGAACAAAGAGTACCAGTGTACCTTGGATGAAGAGGCTGCATGGCAAGCAACCTGAAAATCAGAACCACTAAAACCATTGGAACAGTTGGAACAGTCAGAACATTTGCACTGTGCAGAGGATGAACTTGATATTCCAGGTACATTTACAGCATCCATGGAGGACTTCATATTTGCTAGCACTGCAAATTCCACCTCTGATGAATCTCTTTCAAGTACACTCAAAGATGCTTACTCTGGAGCAGATGCCAACCTTTGGAAATCAGCAGTGGAAGAAGAACTACAAAGTTTAAATTCCAACCACATCTATGAAACTGTTCTCATTCCAAAAGGAGTCACTCCAATTATTTCCAAGCCTGTTTTTCACATCAAATGGGACCAACACGGAAATGTGGAATGATATTGCATGTAGGTTTATTCAAAAGGAAGGAGTTGACTACCAGGAAGTATTTGCTCCAGTAGCAAATCTTGACTTAGTCCATACCTTGATCATCCTAGCTGCAAAACACAATTTGGAATTGGATCAAATGGATGTCTCCACTACCTACCTCAATAAAGAACTAGAGGAGGATCTATACATGCTACTCCCAGAAGGAGTTCCAATCCAACCTGGTTATTGCTGGAAACTCTGATGCTCTCTGTATGGGCTCAAACAGGCTGGATGCACTTAGAACAAGACTTTGGACTGGAAGCTCGGAACACTTGGCTTTATCTGTTTAAATACAGAGACCTGCCTCTATGTCTTCCAAAAGGATGGACAGGTCTGCTTCTTTGTTGTTTATATAGATGATCTGCTCTTAGTTGCCACAACTCAGAAATTCATGGATCTCATCAAAGCCAAACTTTCAGCAAATTTCAAGAGGCAGGATCTTGGAGAGGCCAAGTACATTCTGAGGATTGAGATCAAAAGAAACTGAAAGCTCCAGACAATCTCATTATCACAATCTCAGTACTCCCACATAATCCTAGAGTGTACCAATATGTCCACTTGCAAACCTATATGGATATCTATGGCACACAATTCCCAACTGTCTGCAAATGACCCAGAAGATAATCAGATCATTCCAGAACAGGTTATTGAAGGGCATCAAGTTTCCTATCTCACCATCATCAGATCCTTAATGTACTTTATGCTTGGAACTCATTCCAATATTGCATATGCAGTTGGAACACTTAGTCATTTTAGTGCCAAATCAAAACTAGCATACTGGGAAGCTGCAAAATGTGTATTCAGATATATCCAAGCCACAAAGGACATGGAGCTAAGGTTCAATAAAACAGAACTTTCCATGGACTTAGACTTCCATGGATACATCAATGCTGGATGGTCTCAGGATCCTGATAACTCCTAATCCACTTCTGGTTTCCTTTTTATGAGCAACTGTGGGCTTATCTCTTGGTCTAGCAAACAACAAAGTATGGTTGCACTCTCCACTACAGAATCAGAGTATATCAGACTCAGCAATGCTGGACAACATTTGGCATGGCTTTAATTTTTTTTCAAAGAAATTGGACATTCATAGAAGGGGCCAACCCAATTGTTCTGTGATAACCAAGCTGCCATAATCTTATTCCATGATCTGCAATTCTGAGCATAAAGCAAACACATCCAACAAATATACCATTTCATTCAGGATGACCTTGTTGGCAAAGGAGAAGCAATTGTCTGCTATATCCCAACTGAAGACATGATAGCAGATATACTCACAAAACCACTTGTGAGGGATCAACACTGGAAGTTTGTTAAAGCCATGGGACTCCAGTTATATTTGAGTGGGGGTGACACTATTCAACCATAATCATCCCTTTATCATCACTAGAGTTCTCAGAGATGTAGCACTGCATTGTGCTGCCTATCAGAGAAATATCTTATGCCAATCTCATGCTGCTAATCATGCAGCCAATCACCAAAATAACTCAAATTAGTTATCTGATTCATCTTATCATTCTGTTCCCACCAATCTACCAGATAACCCATATGGACTGAGACAAGCTCCACATCATTCTCCTCCTCCTCTATTGCCTACACAACCTCCACCCTTCATTAATTCTTTCATCACCCAACTTGAAAATGTTGCAATCACCCAATCTTATCTACCTGATTCTCATCAGCACAATTCTTCCTCCAATTCTGGAGAGGATCTACCACATGGCCTCACCAGACCCAGAAATCCATCATCTCCTCCAGTCAACCTCTTTTGACCTCTGACTTTTCCTCAACTCTTTTCTCCTCCTCTAGCAGGGAAGAAAACACAGTCATTCCAATGGAATATACCAGTCCAAACATCTCCTCTCCTCAACCAACCCTTAAAGCAAAGACCACTTCCTCTGCTCCCAACCAACAAGGAGATCAATCTTCTTTACCAGTACTTTGCTGCAAGAGAGGGAGGCACTGATTATGAGTTTATCTGCCACATCCAGAAGGAGCACAAGAAAGGTCTGCTCCTCAGGAACATGCTAATGTCTCATCGGAAAACTCAGCAAGATTGCTGGAGATACAATGCACTAGTGAACACCAGATTCCTAGCTCATCATCAATACAATGAGATTGTTGACATTGTGCTTCATTGGCTCCTATTCCAGACTTTGTATCAACTTCCCCTCATTCATCTGCAGTTCGATTAAACCAAAGTGGTTGAAACCCATCTGGAAATTCAAGAGGACCAGATACTCCACCCCTGATATTGACTCTATCAACCAACAATCACACTTCCATTGATCTTCAGTCACTCTCCATATCAAGTCTTCCCTTTTTCTCTTCATCTGATTGAATCCAATGCTAGATACCCAGATTTGAATGAAAAAGAGGAGATAGAACATCAATGGATACAAGGTTCTTTCCATTCCATTGACATACTTGTCTACTTTGATGAGACACTTGTGCAGATCTATGAAGCTGCAAGATGGGCATTTCTAGTTGACATGTATGAGGACATGGTCAATCTGAGGGTACATGGTCAGGAATTTGAAATATTCAGGTGCAGCATTTTTCCTCCAACATATTCTAATGTCCTCATTATAAAGTCACACATTCTGAATCATCATATTTCAGAACAAGATTGGGTTTGGCATCCCACAAATAACACAAATATGGAGAAAAACAACAATTGGACTCTAGAGGAGCACAACTGTTTCTATAGTATGGACACAATTTTGTGGGACTTGTTTTTTGATCTTTATCATTGCTGTTTATTTAAACTTAATCCTGTTCAAAAGGAACTTTACTATAGAACAAAGTCCTTGTTGAGCCTGGTTCAACCAGGATCAACTGATGAGCAGCTTATTTTCAATGTCCTACAGGACACATAGCAGAAGTCAACTGAAAACAAACAAGAGCTGCTGCATTAGAAGGAGAACAAAAACACAGACTTTGCAATTCTATTTAGTTCTTCTTACTTTTCTTCTTTTCTCACTCATTCTGCTCCTCTCACTTGGATAGTAGAAACGAAATATGAAACAGTGTATCAAAGGGATTTGGATAAAAAGGAATGATACAAATCATTCTTAAACCTTAATGCCTATACAGATAGCATAGAGAAGATAGTATTACCATACATCTCTCACAGACATGAATGAATCCTTATTGCACAGGACCACATTATACCAAATCCTCATTACTTCCCCACATTTTATTTCAATTGTTTCATTTCGCTTATTCTTGATCCATTATGACACAAACTATCATTACCTAATGACAAGACTTTTACAAAAGAGGAACAGCACCTCTATTGAAAGATCAAAATGGAAAGATCTCAGAATGGCAAAGGAGATTTCACATATGACAGTGGAACAAACACATCAATCAATGATGCTCTTCTGGATATGGATATGTTCCTCCTTTTCCCCTTATCTCTCATCTTTATAATGATTTTATTGTTAATGAAGATTTTCCTAATCTAGAATCTTTCCTCTAAATGGCTGATATTGTTATCACAATCTCCCCCAATTTCAAAGCTGACAACACCATACTCAGACAAATCCCTGTTCTCACAGGTCCAATGAACTATTCCATTTGGAGTGTTCATGTCCAATCTTCCCTGAAATCTATGTCTGTCTGCATCATTGATGGATCCATCTTTCACAGCACAACTCTTGCTGCTGATCGTGACAAGTGGATCACCATCAATAGATGTGTCTGTGGTATTATCATCAATATCATCAATGATTCCCTTTTTCACAATGTTTCCTATAACTACATTGCTAATCAAGTCACTGGTGAACAGAATCTTCAGTCGCCAAAGCCATCTGGAACAAAATGGTTCTTCTCTTCAGCACCACTGGTTTTTCTGACCAGTTCCTTCTCTTCTATCAAGCACTTGGATGCTCAATTCGTCTTCATTGAGCCCAACAAGATACAGATGAAATCAGTTGTCTTTTCACCATGATAACTGCAGCTGGTCTCAATCTCAGCAAATCTTTCCAAGCAATATTCTTGCTCTCTTGCCTTCTCGACCCTTTCTTCTCTTTCATGTCTATGGTTACTCAAATCATGGATCAAGCACAATTCATAGTTGATACCATAACCCAAAAGATCTTATTGGAGGTCCAACTTATAGAGACTAGACAATCATTGCACTCCTGCATTTCTAATGTGGAGAATGAACCTGTGGATCAAATTAACTGCACTAATGTGATTCGATAAGGACCTCCTAAAACTAATCAATGGAAATGTCCACAGGGTCCTTCTGTACCTTATCAAAATTTCCAATTGAATCAACCTTCTCGAGGTCATGGTGGCTTCTATCCCAACTTTGGAAAGAGATCTGTTTCTCCTGTTAATTAAGACAAGAACTACAAATGCAATGTTTTCCAACAGCATCAGCAGAAGAAAGGAAGTGGAAAGGGCAAAGGTAAAAGAAAGGCTCCAGAGTCTTCTTCCAACCTTTTTGAGTCAAGCTTCATTCATGAAGCTACCATGGACTGGAATAGTGAGGAATCGTAATACTCCATCTTTAACAAACTGCAGCTTTCACTGTGAGATTAACAAATCTGGATCTAGGATCTGGAACAAAAGAGGATGCATGGTAATACAGGCCTCTACCTTATCACCCGCTAACAATCTCCATTGGTTTCAGTTGACAATGATTACTCCAGATTCTGGGATTATAGCCTCTTTGTCAGATGATTGATCTTATCATCTATGACACCAATGTTTTGGTCACATGTCTCAAAATGCCTTGCATCATGCATATATCCAATTATCAGGTGTTCTTACCATCTATCTGCCAAAGGACCTACCTCCTTTTAAAGGTTGTTCTTTGGGCAAGATGCCTTATTGCCCATTTCCATCATCAGGCAAGTATGCTACATGCCCATTAGTCCTTGTGCATACTGATCTAACGGGTCCTATGCCAACTGAACTGTGCTCACAAACTTGGTATGTTCTTACTTTCATTGATGACCATTCTGGTTATGCTTTACTTTCCTTCTTGTGGGCCAAGTCAGATTGTTTGATGCACTTATATGGTTTCTTGGGCTGAGACCTTTGCTGGTCATCAACTCACCTCATTGCATTTGGACTAAGAGGGTGAATTTATGAGTCAGGAGTTCAGCACATTCCTCTCTTCTCAAGGCATGACTCATCAAACAACCACTCCTCGTATCCTTCAACAAAATGGATGAGCTGAGAGATTTAACAGAACCATAATGGAAAAGGCAGAAGTAATGTGCCAACATGCCTGCCTTTTTAGAGCATTCTGGCAAGATGCTGTAAAGACTGCACTCCATATCTATAATAGACAACCTATGCATCATCATGAATTGAAAACTTCCATTGAGATCTTCAATGAGAAGAAACCTGATGCATCCTACTTCAGAGTTTTTAGATGTTGAGTGTATGTCTTCATTCATCCAGAACAACAGCTGGACAAACTGTCTTTCAAATCTGAGGAAATGATATTCATGGGATATGAATCTAACACCAAAGATTGGCAATTCTGGTAAAAGAAGAAATATCAAGTTGTGATCACTACTAATGCTACATTTGACAAAGATACTTTTCCATACTGTTCTGGAAGTCAAAAAAACAGACCTGCCCCTATTCAAATCAAAAATCACATCTCTAGATTAGAGGATCCATCTGATCTTCTGGTTCAACCTCATCCTAAACCAGAGAGACATGTATATCTTCCTTTACCATTACCTCCACTGATCCATATTGATAATCCATTACCAATTGCTGAAACTCCATCACCAGAATCATGGTCACCACCAGATTCTCCAAGATCAGGATCTCCAGTAGATTGCACTCCAAAAGGTCTACCATCATACAAATCATCAAGGATAATGTTCTCTTTGATGAAACCAGATCTCTGCAGAGCAGAATCTGAGACTGGACACAGATCCGTGATTGAAGATCATTATCAGCACAAACAATACTTGATATCAGACTCACCTCCATCATCACCTGAACAGGATCAATGGTTGATTCCTGCTCCAGTTAAAGTAAACTGGTTGCCACCCAGACAAAGTCCAAATGAACCTTTAATGAGATTTCATTCTTGTCCTCATCAATATCATCCTACAAGAGATGAGAGATCTAACATTAGAGCACCATCAGAACCATACCAATCAGGCAGAAATCCACAACCTCAAATTGTTGCGAGCCAGAGGCACACTCAACCTAAACGCAACGAGCGACTCAAGCAAGATAGAGAAACGACGAGTAGAGGCCTTTTACAGGTAGCCTCTGAAACCGGCAAATGAGATAAGGAGGAGTGGAACTCAACAGGCGCAGGCAAGGGACAAAGTCTGGTGCGGGAAACAAGTGAATTAGACTGGGGAGCCAGTTGCAAAGGTCTACCTTATATACAAGTAACTAATGCGCACGGACCAAGGTACACTTTAGGGTAGGCGTGAGATAAGAAGCAGGGTGTGAGAGTGAACCTTGGTTGACGTGAGAGAAATGATAAGGGTGAGCAGATAAGAACGATAAGAGATAAGACATGAGGCATGACATCACTGGGTCTAGACCTAGTCATGTGATATGTCTCATGGTCACGTGCTGCTGGTCACGTGACTTCTGGGAAATGAAAGTTAAAGTTTGATGTGTACATGTGTCAGTGGAGTCTGTCTCCATCTGGTAAAGAGTGTGAGATGAGGAGTAATCGTAACATTATCCCCCATTTTCAAGACTCAAAGTCTATTCGAGACACAGAAAATCCAGAGTACGAGGGTCCGAAATCACGGAAAAGAGTGGAAAAGTCCGACATGGAGATGTTGTGGATAGGACGGGGTGCGGATGGGTGGGAAAGGTGGAAGCCGGAGATGGCCCCTTGAGCATGGGCTAAGTTGGAAGATGGTTCCCATGTGCGATCCGTTTCATCCCATCCCTTCCAGTGCATGAGATATTGAATGCCACGACCCTTGAGTCGAGACGCAGCAATGTAGTCAACTTCGTACTCCTCGTGGCGATCCTCGTTGACGGTGATAGGATCGGGGCGGAGTGCAGGTTGTCCTTCCAAACGGTCGCGATAAAGTTTAACGTGAGAGATATTGACGACCGGGTGAATTTGGATGGAGGACGGGAGTCGGAGTTTGACAGCATTAGGTAGGACAGCCTCGATGGTATAGGGTCCGATCCATTTTTGAGTGAGCTTTCGTGCAGTGTAGGGGAGGGATAGATTATCCGTAGATAGCCAAACACGATCGCCGATGGCGTAAGGTGGTGCGTCGGATCTCCATTTGTCGGCTGTTGTTTTCATCCATTGTTTCGTTTTTTTCAGAATTGCCTCGATTTCTTTGTGGGCACGACTGGTCTCAGTTCCGAAAGAACCCCCCATGGTATGGCTAGAACCTTCGAATCCCATTCGAGGGAAATAGTTTTTGGTAACAGCAAAAGGAATGGTGCCAGTAGCCGAGGTGAGGTTGTTATTATGGCTGTACTGAGCCATTTTTAACCACTCTGCCCAATCCTCCTGTTTCTTGGCAACGTAAGCGCGGAGGTATTGTTCGACCTCTCGATTGATGTGCTCTGTTTGGCCATCTGTTTGAGGATGGTAAGCGGTGGACATTTTTTGCATGATGCCCAACAAAGAACAGAGGTCCTTGGTAAACTCTGAAGCAAACTGTGGTCTGCGGTCTGAAACTATGGATGAGGGTAGTCCGTGAATAGACCAGACATGGTCCCTAAATAACCTGGCTAAGTCCCAAGAAGAAATCTGTTTTAAGCAGGGAACAAGAACAATTTCCTTGGAGAAGCGATCAACTATAGTACAGATAGAATCGAATCCGTTCAATAAAGGTAGTCCGGTTATAAAGTCTATGGAAATATCTTCCCAGGGAGTGGTAGGTGTGGGAAGGGGTATTAATTTTCCTGCTGGTGGCTTTGACGATCCCTTCGTGAGGGAGCACACCTGGCAGTGGTCGACATATTTTTTAATAAAAGCCGTGGCTCCTGGCCACCAATAATGTCTATGAATAGCATAAGCGGTACATGCATGACCCGGGTGTCCAGCGACAGGTGAGTCATGATATAACGTTAATAGTTCGGTATGAAGAGATGAAGGAACGAAAATGATGTTTTTGTTGTTTTTATAGACTTTTTCCAGGGCGTAATATTCGTACTCATCGATAGCGTCGACGCCCTGTTTTTGTGATTCCTCTTGTAATTTAATAAAGAAAGGGGAAGAAAGTGAAATATTTTTTAATCCTGATGATCCAAAGCCTTGGGAACCTCTGTTTGTTTCAGGAAGAGATTCCGTGGTTTTCAGAGTAGGGTTTTCAATTTTTTCAATAATAAGTTGTGCGATCCTGTCATGTTTAGCAATTGCGAAATCCGAATCCAAGAAATTAAAAAGGAGAACTCCAAGATTTCCTCGGTAGTCTGCGTCGATTACACCTGCTCCTACGTCGATCATATGCTTGGCAGCTAGTCCACTTCTAGGAGCAATGCGGCCATAAGTTCCGATCGGTAGTGCGATAGAAATATCTGTGGGAACCAGAGTTTTCCCTTTGGCAGGTACTACTCTTTCCTCAGCACTGTAGAGATCGAACCCTGCTGCTGCATCTGAGCCTTTGACGGGGAGTTTGGCATTTTCTATTAGAAGCTTAACCGGTAAGCATAGAGTGGAGGAGTTAATAAATATTTCTTTAGGCAAGACAGTGACGTTTTCATTGTGATTTTCAACAGCGTCACCATGATCGGGTCGTCGTGATAACGCATCTGCTCTGCCGTTACTAGTACCTGGTTTATAAATTAGAGTGTAGTTGAACTCTTGTAGGAGTTCGTGCCAGCGGGCTTGTCTACCAGATAGTGTTTGCAGTTTTTTCCAGTATTCGAGATTTTTGTGATCTGTCCAAATCTCAAAGTTAGTTTTCCCGATTAGATAGTGACACCACTCTTCTAGAGCGCGTATGATGGCTAGGAGTTCTTTGTCATAAATAGGGTAATTCCGCTCGGCAGATGAAAAAGAATGCGATAAGAAGGTGCAAGGCCTCCATTTACCATCTTCTGACCTGATAGAGAGCACTGCTCCTGTAGCGATGTCACTTGCATCGGTTTCCACTTGCATCTCTTTCGTAGCATCTGGATGTGCCAAGAGAGGAGCTTCCATAAATTTTCTTTTTAGGGTTTCGAAAGATCTTTGTTGTGCCTTACCCCATGACCATGGGTTGTCATTTTTGGTTAGGTCATTAAGGGGGCGAGCGATCTGTCCAAAACCATCAATGAACCTTCGATGATAGTTACATAGCCCCAAAAAGGCTTGGAGCTGTTTAAGCTTGGTTGGAGCTGGCCAATCCAAGATTGCTTCGACTTTTTTGTGTTGCATTTCTACACCTTCTTTGGATACAGTCATTCCAAGGAAATCTACTTTGTCAGCGGAGAATACGCATTTTTCTGGTTTGGTGAACAAGTCGTTTTCACGTAACCTTAATAGTACTTCTTTGACGATGGCTTCGTGAGATGTCTTGTCTTGGTTTTTGGTGAAGATCATTAAGTCATCTAGATAAACGATCAGCACGGCATACATATCATTAAATATATTGTTCATCATTTGTTGGAAGGTGGGAGGACTATTGGTCATCCCAAAATACATTACCACCGGTTCGTAAGCACCAATTGGTGTGACGAATGTGGCTTTCCATTCATCCCCTTCCTTTATTCGTACATTGTTGTATCCCCATCAAAGGTCTAGTGCAGTAAACTTGTCAGCTCCTTTAAGACGATCGACGAGAGCAGGAATGAGAGGAAGGGGATAGCTATTCTTGATAGTTCCCTCATTTAAATATCGATAGTCCATAACGAGTCGTTTTTCACCAGTCTTCTTGGGTATAAAGAATACTGGGGCCGTTTGAGGAGATTTGGATGGATGTATGTATCCTTTTTTGAGTTCTCTGTCCACGAAGTTTCGAACTTCTTCCATTTCGGCGTCGGATAAAGGAATGACTCGTCCCTTCTTTGGAGTAAAGTCATCTTTGAGATCTATGGCATGATCCCAGGGTTTTCATTCGGGCATTCTTTGTGACTCGTTTTTTGAAAATACATCCAGAAAGTCGTGGTAGGCGGCGGGTACTTTTTCTTTTACGTCTTCTTCGATGACACAGAGAGAGGTGGGAATGTTTCTGGGCAATTGGTGTGGGAGTAGGCGATTGCAATATCCGGTGCATCGCAAGAAGGTTATTGTTTGGTTGATCCAGTCAACTTCAGGGTTATGGCGGTGTAGCCAGTCGTATCCTAGAATAATATCGTGAGTTCCTAGAGTGGCGACTATAGCATCCACTCCTTCGTAATGTCCTTCGTAATTAATAACAAATGTAACGTAATGAGTTAAAGCTCTGTGGCAAGAAGAAGTTCCATCTGCATTGTTTACGTGGATGGGTTGATCCAAAGCGTGTAAAGTAAGTCCTTGGGCTTCTACCCAATGCTTGTCGACGAAGGTTTGAAAGGCTCCGGAGTCGAGAAGACATTTGACAATGGTCTTTCACCAATCTCCATGCCGTTTAAACAGAATAGAACAAAATAAGGACATCTCACCCCCCAAGGCCAGGGTACCTGGAGAGGAGGTTCGAATGTCCGCGAAGGTAAAACTGGGAGCGGTGGAGGATTTATAAATAGTGAGATTTTTTCTTTTTTCGTTTATGAGGGAATCAAGCACACTATTATTTACTTCCGGTGCCACGCTCAATTGAGACGCCCTTTCGGAAAAATGATTACAGACAACAGACGAAATTGACATAATGGGGAAGTCGGCATCTGTACAGTCTGTAAGACCAGGACCCATTACTTCATCGTTCAATGAGGCGATATCATAATTGTCCTCAATGTCTATCATAGCGGAGAGAGGAGAAAAACTATTATAAGAGGGTCCTACCACGTGATCACCTCCATGAATCACGTGGCTCTGCCTTTTCCCTTTTCCGAGCTACTGGTTTGTGTGAGTCTGGCAGCTGCTTGTTGCTGGATCTCTGTTTGAATACGGTCACGCCAGTACGCTTCCGCTTCTTCTCCCATCCACGGCTGATGGTGGGAGACTTCCGCGATGGTGGTGGTGGGTGCGAGGGGGACCTCGCAGACTTGGGAAGTCGTGGCTTCTGGGACAGGGGTCATGTTATAGTTCGTGTCCACACCGTACGATTTTCACTTTTACTTACTCTACACTTCGCTCACATCCTTGGATCCCTGAGCACCGTTTTACCCCTAATCCTTTTTCAAGGTCACGTGACCAGTACACGTGACCGCGGGAACTATCACCTGACCTAGGGCCTAGACCATGACATCACTATGATGTCACGCCTCATGGACAGCTTCTTTTCTCACGTTCGTGCTTCTTTTATTCTATGACATTCCACTACGTTCCATGTCCCACGTCTGCCCTAAACCTCTCTCTCTCTATATAAACCCTACCTTAGTCTCCGTAATTTCCCCAGTCCTGTTCATCTGTAAACCTCCCTTCCTCATAGGGACCTTGACCATCTGAATACCACTCTTCTCCTCTCTGCCAGTCTGGTCCTCTGTAAAAGGACTCTTCTTATGTTACACGCCGTTACCTTCATCGCCCGACTCCCCGCCACCGACCTCGTTCTTGCCGTGTCACTCGTCGTTGACACTCGTCATCGCCAAATCTTCCTTTTCGTCCAGTTGATCCTCGTACCTTTTGTTTGAGGTACTCGTCGTTATAGTTTGTTCAAGGCCGACAACAGGTCATCATGCCAGTGTACGGATCGTACAACTGATGGGAGGGGAAGGTTTTTTGTTGCTGCTGAGATGGATTATCGGGGCAGTTGCGGCGGATGTGTCCGGCTTTGCCACAGCCGAAACACATGCGAGTATCTTGACATTGAGGCTGTACAGCCCCAATGTCCATTGGTGCACCACGACCGGGTTGTAGTCCAACCGTGGTAAATTGTTAGCGCGGTGGTGCAGATGGGGCACCACGCGGGGGATAATACTGTCGCGGGGGAGGGCCACGAGGAGGAAAGATGCAAGTTCATTGGTCGATTCGCATAGCGTTGGGACATTCGAGGGATATCTTTTCAAAAGATCGCCTGGCCTTCCTGTACTCCTCTCTCCAGGACCAGTAGTTGTCACTGGAGGTAGTATGGAGCTCGCAGTGATTGTAGATGTGCCTGTCTACTGCACGTTTCAGGAAATGCTTAGCGAAGTCTTCTGATACCTCGGACTCTTTTGTGAGGACTTCGAATCTTTCCAAGAAGAAGTCGATTGGCCAACCGTTCTGTCAGTAGTTCTCTAGCTCTTTTCTGGATTCGTGTGCTAGAAGTTCCACTTGAAAGTGGTCTTCTACTTCTTGTTTTAACGAACTCCAGTTGGGCCAAGTGTCTTCTCCTAGTTTGTCGGTGGTAGATCATTGTCCAGTGTCCTCGTCAATTCAGAAGTGTTCTTCCACGGCTAGATAATGAAACAACCAAAGTTAACAGACTAGCGCGAAGCTTAGCCAAGCTGAGGCTGGGATCAAAAGATAAAGGGAAAAGTAGAAAGATGAGCTCTTAAATCCTCAAATGATTCTTTGTGTTGCAAGACAAATGTCTGCCGCACTGAACTCAACCTAAACGGCGTGCAATGATGAAGACGAAAGAAACAATGACGAGGAGAGTTTCCTTTGCAAGGGAAGCTCACAAATGACTGGCAAGACGAGAGATGAGCGGTACTCAGGTAGTCTTAGCAGGGGACAGAGTCCAGTGCCAAAAACAAAGTGAATAAGACTGGGGAGTCCAGTTGTCTACCTAGGGTTTATATATATGATGGTAGTTTAGGGCAGACGTGAGAGTATGGAACTATCCATCAGAAGGAGAAGCGTAGTGTGGGAGGGAACCCTAAGTGACGTGTGAAAGTGAAAGTCTAGACCAGCGGTAATTAAAAGGAAGGAAAGAAGCTAGACATGAGGCAGTGACATCATAGGAGTCTAGGCTTCGAGTCTAGGCCTAATCATGTGACACTATCCCACGGTCATGTGCTATTGGTCACGTGACTCCCAAAAGATAGGGGTTGAGAATTACAGGTTGCGGTTGGGTCTGTCCCAATCCGGGAGGGAAGGTCGGATTAGGACCATAACAGATAGCCATACAGCATCGCCCTCCTTGTATTCTGGAGCGTCCGATCTGTGCTTATCAGCCTATAGTTTCATTTGCTCTTGGGCCTTTTTGATATTTTCTTTGACCTGGTCCAACGTTTTGGCCATTTGGTCTGCTAGAGTATCAGCAGCCGGTGCCTTTGAAATGCCGGGCTCAATGCCCATTCGTGGTGCATAGGATCTGGTTATTTCAAACGGTGACTTCTTGGTTGCCGAGTGAACCATTGCGTTATGTTGGAATTGGGCTATGGCTAGCCAATCGGCCCATTCTGTTTGTTTTTCTGTGCAGTATAACCTCAAATACTGCTGTATATCTCTATTCACACGCTCCGTTTGTCTGTCCGTCTGCGGATGATGCGCTGTGGATAGCTTTGGTTTTATTCCGAGTCTTTTGCATAGATCTTGCATGACATGAGACGCGAATTGTGGTCCTCTATCCGAGACTATGCTTCGGGGGAGTCCATGGTTAACCCAAACTTTGTTCAGGTACAACTTCACTGTCTCTATGGCGTTTATTGTTTTATTGCATGGGATGAATTCGACTTCCTTTGAGAATCGATCTACGACCACAAGGATCGAGTCAAATCCATTTGATGTCGGTAGATCCGTTGTGAAGTCCGCTGTTACGTCCACCCATGGCATCTCTGGTGCCTCCAATGGTACTAGCTTCCTTGCGGGTGCCTTATTGGTTCCTTTAAACTGTGCACAACAGTCACATCTAGAAACATAATCTTTGATATATCCTGCCATGTTAGGCCAGAAATAGTGCCTGCGTGCTACTTCTAGGGTCTTTTTGACTCCAGGATGTCTGGCCGTTGCCGAATCATGGCATAATGTGGTGCATTCCATTTGTAATGCATCTGGTACATATATTTTTCCTTCTTTGATTAATATGTCTTTTTCTGCTATCATGCCGTACTTGCGGCATAGGTCTTCTTTATTCAATGTTTTTGTTTCGTTATTGATTTTGTTCATCAAGGCTTCACCTTCTGTGGAGATGAAAACCTGGTGTATATGCTCCTTAGGCATCACGGTTATTCCCTGGTTATCGGTGTCTGTTCCGTGTGTGTGGTCTTCCCTTCTAGAGAGAGCATCAGCTTTTCCCATTGTGGCGCCTGCCTTGTGAACCCATTTGTAATTGAATCTGGCTAAGTACGATGCCCAGTGTGCTTGTTGTCTGCTCAGATTCTGACTTTTCATAAACCATTGTAGGTTTGCATGGTCGTTCCATATTTCGAATTCATATTTGGCTCCTTCCAAGTAGTGTCTCCACATCTCCAATGACCTGATGACGCTGAGCATTTCTTTGTCAGCGACTGGATAGTTTCGCTCTTCCAGGGTCATTGCATGTGAAGCATACGCCACTGGATGCCATTTGTCTCCTTTTAATATTGATAACACAGCACCTGTTGCGAAGTCCGATGCATCGGTCTCCAATTTGAATTGGCAATCGTTGTCTGGATAAGCCAATATTGGGGCTGTGGTGAATTTTTCTTTAAGCGTGTCAAACGCGTGTTGATGTATGAGTTCCCATTGGAATTCTACATCCTTCTTGGTTAGGTCATGTAAGGGACGTGCGATCTTCGCATAGTCTTGAATGAACCTGCGATAGAAATTGGCAAGTCTGAGGAAACTCCTGACCCCTTTTACATTTGAGGGTTCTGGCCATTGGAGTATTGCCTGTACCTTGTCCATATCCATTTTGATCCCGTCTTTCCCTACGATCATGCCGAGAAACTCTATTTCTTCTGCATGAAACTGACACTTCTTGGGACTTATAAACAAGTCGTTGTCTTGTAATCTTTGGAGGACTTCCCGCACGATCTTGTCGTGTTCCTCCTTATCATCTGTTTTTGTGAATATCAGGATGTCGTCTATATATACAACAACAACATCATCCATGTCGGCAAAGATTTCATTCATCATTGCCTGGAAGGTGGCTGGGGAATTGCACAGCCCAAAATACATGATGAGGGGTTCGAAGGCACCTCTAAAGCATACGAAGGCTGCCTTCCATTCGTCTCCTTCCTTGATTCGGACATTGTTGTAACCTGTCCTGACATCCATTTTCATAAATAGTTTAGCCCCTTTTAGTTTGTCCACGAGTTGCGATATTAAAGGAAGGGGGTAGTTATTCTTGACCGTGTGTTCATTTAGGTACCGGTAATCTGTAACCATCCTTTTCTTTCCTTCCTTCTTTGGAATGAAGAATATGGGGGAAGTTTGCTGTGATTTAGAGGGTCGGATATAGCCTTTCCGCAGTTGTTCATCTAGATATGCGGTGACTTCTTCCTGTTCTTCGTGTGACAAGGGGATGTTCCTTCCTTTCTTTGGTTGGAACGATTCTTTCAAATCTATCGCATGATCCCACGGCTTGCGTGTTGGCATGCATTGGGATTCTCCCTTGGAGAATACCTTCAGGAAATCGTGGAATTGAGGAGGTACTATTTCCTCATTTGTTTTGGTTACGTGTGGTTTTTCTGGTGTTTTTTGTGCTTCTTGTATGGCTCGCATGCAATAAGCCTTTAGCTCGGAGCTCCACTCCTCCTTTTGTACTTTTTTCATATACTTGGATTTGTCCTGGAGTATCAGGCAACTTCTTGGGCATCGTGTCATTTGGACCGTGCCCTCAACCCAGTCGATTTTGGGATTGTGGCGCTGTAACCATGTGTATCCCAGCACCATTTGATTCTTTCCTAAATCGACTATTTCTGCCGAGATCTTTTCTCAATGTCCTTGATATTCCAAGATTATATCTGTGGCATGAGTAATGTTTCCTGCGGAGTTCTTGGTTCCGTCAACGTTGTAAACAGGGATAGCGTGTCGTAATGGGCGGAGTGGTAACACGTGTTCTTCTGCCCATCTTCTGTCAAGGAAGACCCCGTTAGCTCCACTGTCTAGGAGTGCTTCAATGTTGTGATACTTTGATTTTCCTAATGGAGATATTCATATTTCCATGAGGATTTCTTTGTTTGGTGCTCCACGGATCAACATTTCTCTTGCAAATCCACCTGTGGATCTGAACCCTTCTTTTCCCTGTGTGGTGTCTTCTAGATCATCCACTTCGATGACATATGGGTTTTCTATTTTCTCCACAATCAATTGGGTGATTCTATCGCCTTTGGTTATGAGAAAATCTTCTTTTGATAGATTAGATAGATTAAACAGGAGTACTCTGATTCCTCCTCGGTAATCGGAGTCAATTACGCCTGCTCCGACGTCGATAGAATGCTTGGCCGCTAGACCACTCCGTGGTGCGATTCTTCCGTATGTTCCTTTCGGGAGTGCAATCGCTATCTGCGTTGCCACCAAGACCTTTCCTTGTGCTGGTATTGTTACTCCTTCCGCAGCATAGAGATCATAACCAGCGACTTCCTTCGACCCTTTGGTCGGAAGTTTGGCTTCTTTGCTGAGGAGCTTCACTGGTAAATACGTTACTGGTTCAGGGATTTCTTGTGCATAAATATGTTTTTCTTTTGATGATGAGGAATCAAGCACCGATTTAAAGCCTCGGCTGTGCTCCACTGGAGATGCCTCATGGCTCGCTATGGATTCACAGTCGTCAATATCACTATCATCGGTGTCTGATTCATCAGTTTCATCAATGGATAATATACTATAAAAGTTCGGGCTAGCGACTGAGGCACCCTGATTACCTAAGTCGCTTTGCCTTTTCCCTTTTCTTGGATGTCTTTCATATCCCAGAAATAGGCCTTCGCCTGTTCAAAGTCCATACCCCATATAGCTTTAAAGGGGTCTTCTTTAGATTCTGTAGATGTAGGAGCCATATCTGTGGCTCGTACATTCCTTCGTTTGCAATCCAGCTTGTGGGAACCCCCTAGGAATTTGCATTCCAGGCATGAGTTCCTTGGTTTAGGGCAATATTTTGCCACATGTTCTTCACTGCGACAATTGAAGCATGATTGCTTCTTGCACCTATCTTGTGCCGCATTGACGTTTCGCGACTTCTGATTCCATGAGGTAGCCCCTTCTGGCTCCCTTGTGAACATGCGGTACGACTCAATTTGTCGTCCAATTGATTGTATCTCTTTCAGAGTGAGGGTTACGGTCGTCTTTCGCCGTCCCTTCCATAACTCTGCACGGACTTCATTGTTGATTCCGTTTTCAAGATTCCATACCCCAGCTTCATCTCCGAGGTTGGCGCGGTATGACAAGGCCATCCATTGTGCTATGTATGCATCAATGGAAAGCTTCCCTTGTTTGAATGCATTGAGCCGTTTCTTGGCCCAATCTTCTTGATGGACAGGTCGGAATAATCCGAAAATCTCTGCTTCTATGTCCTGCATAGTCTGGATTTGTGAAGTCATATCTGAGATCCTCATCAATTCCATCTCAGTGAAGTGAGATCCCTTTTGTCCTTTCAATCTTGAGAGTATAGCCATCCAACAGTTTCCTATGTTGGGGCTTTTTCCTCCTGGGGCTGATGGATCGTCTTCCATAAAATGTCGTGGATTAGCACTAACCCATGACTTTATCTTGATCCACCATTCTTCAAACTTTCCTGGAGATCCGTCATAGTCTCCAGGGTCTGCGAATATTTCAATTCTGGATGATCCTCCGGACATCCCTTTCTGTGTGGTGGTTCCTCCACTTTTGGAAGCCCATGTCATGTGACCGAGCATTTCCCTTGTGCATTGGTCTGCAGCCTGCGACTGTGCTTCTGCTTGTTCCAACTTCTCTTCGGCCCGTGCTAGGGCTTCGGATAATTCTCTTTTTGTGATTTCATCTCTTGCCATCTGCTGAGAGTGTGTTTGCATTACATTCTGATTCTTGAAGTGTTCTTCCAGCAACCACTGGAGCTTGTTCTCCGTAGTCCAATTTTCATCCCAGGTAGCCATTGCTTTTAGAGGATGTTGGGGGGTGTAAAGTAGCTGTCGTCGTCTCCTACTTCAGTGAGATCGTCGTCTGCATGAGGAAAGAGTTCTGGGTGATCTCTTTGGGTCTTATAGAAGAAGATTTGATTGGCTATCTCGATGAGATGGTCGTAGAGTACTTTCACTCTCAACCAGTTGAACCAATCTTCAGCTGAGTACGCATGTTCTTCTTCTACTGTGGTGTCTGAGCCCCAATTGTTGTTTGCGTTGGGCCACCACTCGTTTTCTGATGCCCACTGAATTCCTGGCGCAGGTACGCGTTCTGACTCGTAGTCATTGACGTGGATGCTAAATCCGTTTCTGGACCACTTCACTTCAAATTTCCTAGCTGTCCCTCTGGGTATGAACCAGGTGATCAAGAGAATTGCTGATAGGATTAATGAAAAGTACACTTGAGCGAATGTAGTCATAAACTACTCAAGTCTTTCCGGTTTTCGTAAGGTAGATGAGGGCCTTAAATAGCTCCTCTCGTTGTAGCTAAGGACGGGGTGTTTCTTTCGCAAGTCTTGTGAGTATGGCTTTGGGAGACGTGTTCTCCTCCTGTTAGGCTTAGGGAGGTCTGGTCCTATTAGACTCTCCTGGATCTCGAGGTATAAACTTTTATCCTCGGCGTCCTTGTATCCCTCTTCAATTACCACTTCTGGAAAACTCTCCATGTGCAATCTGTCTGGTAGATCGCCGTAGATTAGGTCGAGTTCCCACTGTAAGGGATAACCAGGTACGATCTCGTCTTGGTTGAATGGGCTGAGGGATGCTGAACGACTGCGCAATGGGGCGGCTAATATGCGAGTAACTTCTTCACACAGCTCTTCTGCGTAGGATAAGTTCTCTTCGATGCGACCGAATATCGTTTCGAGGAACCTTGCTGCCTCTAGAGCTTGCTCTCTGCTTAGCGAGCCCGAGGAACCATCTAGCTGCTGTAACGCCGACACTGAGTCGTGCATGTAAGCCTCTGTACCGTTGTATCAGAGCCCTTAATAAAGAAACTGTACTTCTTTCCGGATCTTCGTGGGGACTAGGGTTATCTTCTTTACTTGCCGTTCAATGACGTTTCGTTAATGGGTTACCTGGCGACGACAGTTACGACGAGGGGTTAAAAACAGTCAAGTTCTAATGAAGCAACCAAAGTCTAAAGACTAGTGCGAAGCTTAGCCAAGCTGAGGTTTTGGATCAAAAGATAAAGGGAAAATGGAAAGGTTGAGCTCTTAAATCCTCAAATGATTCTTTGGAGGAGAACCAAGAGAACTTGACTGGAGTTCTCTGGCACTGATTCAAGGGTTTATATACTACATGGGTGTTTGTACCTATTTGTACCTAATCTATCCTAATATGTCATATCCCTGTGCTCTGGGCTAAGGGTGTGAGTCATCATGAGTCATCTAGGGTCATGGGTTGCATCTGAAACGCGAGATAAAGAGATAAGACACTGCCTTGGTAAGGGCTGTGGTACATGAGGCGTTTCAGGATGCTGTGTCATTAAAAGGGTGTGTGATGGGTGCGGCATCAGAATGGAAGCACCAACATGAGGTGAGCACAGCACTGATTTTGAAATGAAAGCTGTGATACCATATGGGGTTAAGTCACGTGACGTGTTCACATGACCTTTGAAGTAAGAAAAGTGACAAGTCCACATCATGTCTTGAGATGTGACTGTGTGGTCTCCTTGTCTGATAAGATAAAAGAAATAGGGGTTTCATGAAGTGAGCATTTGTTACAGAACCCATTGACTTTTTTCTGATACCAACTTGCGACCTTTTGGAACTGATTGCAGGAAATACCACTTTCACCATCAATACTGCTGTTTCTTTCACAGGTACTATCCATCTCACCCATTCATGAGATGATCTTGTTGGTGTTGGCACATACAAGACTTGTGAAGCCGTGCATCTCAATCTTTATCCTCCAAGATTGATAGGACTTGGATTGAAGGCAAACCAAGAAATCATGATCAAGTGACCATATGATGGAGAACCAGGACCTCCTTATGCTCGGTTGTCACTTGCCGATGAGTCAACAAAGCTCTTTCGTGAGGCCAATGTACTGTATTGATCGAAGGCCCTTCTCAACATGACATACAACTACATTCATAACTGCATCTCCAAGGCTGTGAACCCTCTTTCTTTCGACATTCCTCAATTGTGTTTCATTGATGCTGGACTGATCTGTGCCCATGCTAAAAGGCCTAATGCTCCTACAAGACCTAGAGCTCCGAAACCAGGTGCCATCAGTACAATGTACCTCACAAAAGAACTTATCATCTGTGACCCTACCAATGATCTGGACTACTACACAGGATTCATCAAGTTTATCCACAATGGTTCAGCAGCCCCTCATTTGAAGCCTGGGGAAATCAGGTTTGTGACTGCCAAGTTCCTTGCATTCACTCAACACATGCAGTACACAACTACAGGTGGCCAGGTATACATTTTGGATTACCAAGGTATGTGGCATCATAGTATCAATTCAGCCTTGCTAATGTTCTGATATAGGCAGCACAACAGTTCTTTCCAACCCTCAAATCCTAACACACCCATATGTACCAGCAACTCGGCATAAAAAATTCCACTAATAACAGAGTCTAGGAACGTCAACCAGGGGCGTATTTTATTTGGGGATGGAAATTTGGAGCAGGAGGTCACTGCTTTTGAGGACCAGCATGTATGTAACAAGTTCTGCAAATGGCTGGGTGTTACGCTTGGTCCGGGTAGGAGCGAGCGTAGCCTTGGATAACCCCTAGTTGGCTAAGGGCTGACGCGAGGAGTGTGGGGACGATGCCGACAGGGTGTTCAGCGATCAGGAGTCGAAGAACGAGTCCTGGGCGAGAGGTTGCCCAGCGACGAGATCGAAGGGTTCAAAGATAGTCCAATTAATACGAAGGACAAGGACGTTGGTGCGAAGACGAGAGTCGATGCGCACGAGGGATCAAGGGCAAGGGACTAAGGGTATATTCCCAAGGAGAACTAAGCTAAGGGACAGGTACGCGACGAGGGGGTTTATATACCCGGGAGGAGCGTGCACGGACCAGGCTAAGTAATCAGGGTAGGGGGCGTGCTTGGTGAGCGCCAAGAGAATTAGTAATGCCAAGCAAAGGAAGCGTGACTCCGAATGAGTCATGCGCGATAAGGGGTGACTCGACGTGAGTCATGACCCAAGACAATGGTATGAGCGATGACAGCGTAGGAAAGGTGAACCCAATGGGGTTACTGTGGAGTACTGATCATCGGGAGACAAAGGAGGTAAACGTGTACGATGGTGGCACGAGAAAGGTGAACCCGCAGGTTACCGTGGAGAGTCTACCATTGTAGAGGAAAAGGATAAGTAAAGAAAAGGGCATAGTGGATGACAAAGCATAGTGAATTGTAACACTGGGTGTTACGCTTGGTCTGGGTAGGAGCGAGCGTAGCCTTGGATAACCCCTAGTTGGCTAAGGGCAGACGCGAGGAGTGTCGGGACGATGCCAACGGGGTGTTCAGCGATCAAGAGTCAAAGAACGAGTCCTGGATGAGAGGTTGTCCAGCGACGAGATCGAGAGGTTCAGGGATAGTCCAATTAATACAAAGGACAAGGACATTATCGTGAAGATGAAAGTTGACGCGCACGAGGGGATCTAGGACAAGGGACTAAGTGTAACAAACGCTCACTCATGAAGCCCCTATATCTTTCATCTTATCTTATCTTCATCTTATCTTATCAAACAAGGAGACCACACAGTCACATCTCAAGACATGATGTGGACTTGTCATCTTTCCCCACTTCAAGGTCATGTGAACACGTCACGTGACTTAACCCCATACGGTATCACAGCTTTCATTTCAAAATCAGTGCTGTGCTCACCTCATGTTGGTGCTTCCATTCTGATGCCGCACCCATCACACACCCTTTTAATGACACAGCATACTGAAACGCCTCATGCACCACAGCCCTTATCAAGGCAGTGTCTTATCTACTTATCTCGCGTTTCAGATGCAACCCATGACCCTAGATGACTCATGATGACTCACACCCTTAGCCCAGGGCACAGGGATATGACATATTAGGATAGATTAGGTACAAATAGGTACAAACACCCATGT
>JBBPLZ010000071.1:0-28293 GCA_038090055.1 Hemileccinum hortonii | reverse complement strand
CGACATCGAATGCAAGCACGAGCTGACGCGCCAGGCCAGTGTATGGTTTTCGGCTGAGTTGCGCTGGCATGGCTAGCCCCGCGATTCAGAGGGGAATGGCTTGTGGGGCAGCTTATATGTGCACCATGGGTCAACGCCCTAAGGCAGCATTGCCAGGGAAGCCGAAAACCAGGCGGATGCCGCGTGCTAGAAGAAGCGAGGTCCAGGGCAGGTTCATTCCCGTCGGGCGCAAGGCAGCCACTGTGAAATGACGAGATATGTAACTGGGCGCTTGTAAAACTTGCCCAGCGGAGGGAAAGGTGCGATCTGTAGACACCACTCGCATATTGTAAACTTGAACCGCGTACATATAAAATTGCCCCCCTATCGGCAAATTGGCAGTGCCACGCCGCTTGGCAAGACGATGATGCTATTCTGCCAACACCACCACCTGTCACCAAAAATAAGGCATCATACCAGAGCCCCTGCGACGAGAGAGTCGCCCACAGGTACGAAGTTAAAGAACTAAACGTAGGGAGCAAGCCGATCATCAGGCCTGAGACAGAGAAGTTCATCAGGAACAAAGGGTCCACCATGAAATCATCATTGTCATAGTCAGTATAGATGTCTGTGCAGCACCCACAACAGCTAGATCCATATTTAGCATGCACCTAAATGCTGACCTAAACTTTTATATTTTGACTAAATTTCATGTTTGGTCAAATATAAGGGTTTAGGTCGGTGTTTAGGTGCATGCTAAATATGGATCTAGTCGTTGTGACCACAAGCACACAAAGCTCGGGCAATCACGAGCCTTAAATTGCAGTATCTGGTCCATCAATCATATTGCTTTTTGTTCCACAGTTGAAGGTTAGTTCAACCCATCGATTCAATGTATTAATTGAAGATATCCTTGAGCCACCTAGCAATATACATATTTGATCTGTTGTACTCAAAATTCGGACTCTGAATAAGTTGGTGGATTCATCAAACATTGCACCTGTCCATCAGCATATCCATCATGTGCATATACCCAGTGAAAGTCCATCATGTTCAACTGGAGGATTGGTGATATACAAGTTTTTTCAGGGCTGCTGGATCTTGTGTATTATATATTAGTAGCCTGTAATGTCAACTAAGTCCTCAAGTATCTCCAGAGTCAGATGCAGACAATGTCTTTGGGCCACCAGGATTGCAAACTGTTGTGTTACATGATAGGATGAGTGGCAAGATCATTTCACTATAGAAGACCAACCAGTGATTAGGAGATGAGTTAGGTAGTTGAAAATGAGGTTGAGAACAGGCTTCAGCGCTGTAGAAAGCTCTTTTTCATTGAGGTCATGTAAAGCACTTAATATACCTTGTACCCATTGGAGAGTATGATTAGCACTAGCTTCATCAGATAATACTGAGGTAACTGGAACACCATCACTGAAGAGCAAGTATTCAGATAGGAGTGGAACATTACCCAGACCATTCAGTTGAGATACTTGATTGAATCCGTTCAGACCCCCTATTGCAACACCTTCTGCAGCCAGCAATAACTAGACTATGTTGTGGACAACTTTGGCAGCTTGGAGATTGAACATCTTGGTCTGGAATCCTAGTTGTGTAGCCATTAGAAAGCCATGCCAGGTCTTTGGTCTGGGAAGCTTAATAAAGCACCAGAATATATGGCACTTTCAAAGTCATGATAAGAGTTCAACAAACTTGAAATTTAGGTTGAAGTGGAGTGAATCACCCCTTGGAAAAACATGATGGCAAAAACCAGGTGCTTTGTCCAGTGTTATGATTCCCTATGCTTTGTCATCCGCTATGTCATTTTCCGCTTATTCTTTTCTTTCACGATGATAGACACTCCACGGTAACCTGCGGGTTCACCTTTCTCGTGCTATCATCGTATGCATTCATCTCTTTTGTCTCATGATGACCAGTACTCTATGGTAACCCCATCGGGTTCACCTTTCTTGCACTGTCATCGCTTGTACCATTGTCTCGGGTCTTGACTCACATCGAGTCATACCTCATCACGCATGACTCATTCCAAGTCACGCTTCCTTTGCTTGGCATTACTAATTCTCTTGGCACTTACCAAGCATGCCCTTTACCCTGATTACATAGCTTGGTCCATGCATGCTCCCCTTAGATATATAAACCCCCATGTCACATACCTGTCCCTTAGCTTAGTTCTCCTTGGGAATATACCCTTAGTCCCTTGCCCCTGATCCACTCGACACGTCGACTCTCGTCTTCGCGATAGTGTCCTTGTCCTCCATATTAATTGGACTATCTTTGAACCACTCGATCTCGTCACTAGACAACCTCTTGTCTAGGACTCGTTCTTCAATTCTTGATTGCTGAACACCTCGTCGGCATCATTCCAACACTCCTTGCGTCTGCCCTTAGCCAACTAGGGGTTATCCAAGGCTATGCTTGCTCCTACCTGGACCAAGCATAACATCCAGACTCTAAAGTTGTATGACTCCCAGCCCAGTTCATCACAAAAACTATCAAACTTTGCTGATGGGTTGACATACAATATGATGTCACTCTCCCTTGTCACATGCCTTCGAACACATAACAGCATCGTCCCTTCTATGGTAGCTGGACATATACTTTTTTATGATTCTATTTCCATTGATAGCATAATATATTCAGTTCCAAAATCAAACCCTAGTAAACTTGAAGTGAGCTTTTTGGTTGATGGCAAAGTATGTGAAAATGCAGTGTCATATTCATTTGGACTGTCCAACTTGACTTGTTCTGACATGTAAGCTTGTTCATACAAGGTGTTAAGTTACAGAGTGTCATACCCCTCATGCTCATATATGTTGTCATCATTATTGCCCTCACCTTCATCTTCACCCTCACTCTTATCCTTATCCTTGCCCTTATCCTTGCCTTCATCCTTGTCCTTGTCCTCATCATCTTCCCAATTCTTGCCCTCTCCACCTCCTTCACCCTTTTTCTCATCTTTGTCCACTATGACTTCCTTTTCCTTCCCAAAATCCCTGCTCCAATCATCTTTTAATCATCTTTTACTGCTCCTCCTTTCTTTTCCTTTTGAATAGACCTGCCATCTGACTGAAAGAAGTCATCCCAATCCTATGTGATCATGTAACCAATGCCACCCCCACAATACCTTATGAACATGTCATGATCAATGAAACTACATATAAGATTAGTTGTGTTGATAGATTACAATTCCCATGTACTTACATATTCACAATGTACTTACATATTCACATCAAATGAATGATACCCAATCCTTATCATCTTCCAATTCTTGCCTTGCGATTGAAGGCCCAACAAGCAACTCACTTGTTGTTACAATTCTTTTTCCTTTGTCATCGTCTATGCTCTTTTTCTTACTCATCTTATCCTTGACAATGGTAAATACTCCATGGTAGCCTGCAGGTTCACCTTTCTTGTACTACCATCATACACTTTTGTCCTCCTTGTCTTACAATGACTGACACTCCACAGTAACCCCATTGGGTTCACCTTTCTTGTGCTGTCATCGCTCGTACCATTGTTTCAGGTCTTGACTCATGTTGGATCATAACCGGTTGTGCATGACTCCTATTGAGTCATATTCCTTTGCTTGGCATTACTCATTCTCTTGGCACTTACCAAGCATGCCCTTTACCTTGATTACTTAGCTTGGTCTGTGTGCATTCCTCTTAGGTATATAAACTCCTGCATCACATACCTGTCCCTTAGCTTAGTTCTCCTTGGAAATATATCCTTAGTCCCTTGTCCTTGATCCTTTTGACACATTGACTCTTGTCTTTGTGATTGCATCCTTGTTCTCCATATTAATTGGACTCTCTCTGAACTCCTCAATCTCATTGCTGGGCAACCCTCTGCCCAAGACTCGTTCTTTGACATTTGATTGCTGAACACCCTGTCGACATTGTCCCAACACTTTTTGTGTCTGCCCTTAGCCAACTAGGAGTCATCCAAGGCTACGATCACTCCTACCTAGACCAAGCGTAACAAAAGAACTAAGCTTCCTACCCATGGCTACTACCACATAAGCCATATCCTAGAACCACCCTATCTTATGACTATCATTGAGATCCTCGTTGGACTGCTACATAGTGTCCACCTCCTGTTATTGCCCCCAACTCCACCAACGAAGACCAGGACTCTGATCTGCCTCTTCTAACCTCCATAATGTCCTTCAGACAAAACCCTTCCATGCCCCCGCCTCCACCTCTGATGTCCCTGACCACTACATTGTTGACAAAACCAGTCGAGCTCAAGCTCAACTCCTTCTCCAAATATGATGGCTCCTTCACCAAATACCAGGCATGGTTCAACTCCTGCCTCTTTTATCTCTCAACAATTGCTGATGTGTACAACACTGAGGCAAAAAAGATCGCGTTCATCCTTTCATTTATGATGAAGGGATCAGCCCTTACTTGGGCAACTACCTTCTGTGCTGCTGGTATCAATTCCATCACTGGCACAGTATTGATGGGCACCTGGGCCGAGTTCATTGACAAAATCAACAAGGCCTTCCAGCACCATGATGTCATTGGGTAGTCCATTGCCTGGATGTCCACCACCTGCATGATCGCCACAAAGGGAGTATACAAACCCTCTCTCTCCTCCTACACCTCCCAGTTCCAGAACCACACTGCTATCGCCAGAGTCACCGACTCCAACATTCTCATTGGCTACTACTCTGCTGGTATCCCCACCCCTGTCATGTCTTGCATCATGATGATGGAGACCATCCCCATCAAAATCGATGATTGGTACAAGAAGGTGATGACTTTCCATACCATGTGGGAATAGGCCCAGGAAATCAAGGCACAAAACACCAAACCTGCCGCCCCATCAAAGACCTTCCATCTTCCCTGTACCATCAACCCCGACGCTATGGACGTTGATGTCATTTCTACTTGTCCCCCAAAGCTTACCAATGCCCTCTGCTCCAAATGCACTTGTAAGGGCCTCTGTTTCCGATGTTGGAAACCAGGCCATACTTCCATCAACTATAAAGCAAAGTTTGCTACCTCGCCCACACCTTCTGGAGAAAAGAAACTGAAAGGTGGTGATATAGCGGTAGCAAAGAAAGACAAAGAAGAGACAGCTATGCCAGACTTGATGGAATGTGATGATGAAGGCACCCCTGAAACCATTTCTTATGCTCAGGGTTTTTGAAAGGGGAGTATTGATTGATGCAATCCTCTCCCATTGTATCTAAAGCTGCGCATGTAACATCCAAGAACAATAGATCACTGAGTATCCCTATCCAGCTCATTGTTCCCTCACGCACCCTCAAAAATGTTGAAACCATTGCTCTAGTCAATTCTGGAGCAACAATCAATTGCCTAGACTGGCAATTTGCATGAAAACATTGGATCCCTTGCCATAAACTGGAGAGACCGATCCAAGTCTGAAACATTGATGAAACCTGAACAAGAAAGGCACCATCCGATACACTGCTAACTTGTTCATCTCCATTGTTATAGTTTGTGTCCAACATTGTACATTTTCAGTTTTTCTTTACCTTGCACTTCACTCATATCCTATGATCCCTGAGCACCGTTTACCATTAGTTCTCTTTCCAAAGTCACATGATCAGTGCATGTGACTGTGGGAAATGTCACCTGACCTGGGGCCTAGACCATGACATCACTATGATGTCATGCCTCATGGACACCTTCTTTCTCTCACACTTATGCTTCTTTTTTTTTATCATATTTCATCGCTTTCCACCACATTCTATCTCCCACATCTGCCCTAAAGTCGTCTCCCTCTATATAAACCCTACCTTACTCTCCATAGTTTCCCCAGTCCTGTTCACTTGTATTCCTCCCTTCCTTATAGGGACCTTGTACACTTGAATACCACTCTTCCTTCATTCACCAGCCTAGTCCTCTGCAAAGGGACCATTTTATGTTGCACCTCGTAACCGTCATTCTTCCTATCCCCACCATGTGTATCGTATTCGCTGTCTCGCTCGTCTTTGACACTTGCTGTTGTTGTCTTCTAGTCTTTTACCAACTCCTCACACCTGTTGTTTAGGCACTCATCGTTATAGTTGTTCAAAGCCGTTAACATCCATCAATGGCATCACTCTTGAAGTTCTCTTCCATGTCATGGGATATGGAGAAGAACGCATCATCCTTGGCTTCCCCTGGCTGATGGTGGTTAACTCCACCATCAACTGGGAGAAGAACACTGTCCAGATTGATGAGTCCACTGACCAGTCGAAATCTCTCTTTGTGAAATCCTTTGCCGACTCCCAGACCCATGATGCATTCCTTGCGCACCTCCAATACCACAAACTGGCCCCAGCCATCTGCCATCACCAGGTCACCCATGACTGGGATAAAAAACTCTACAATTACCTCAATTATGAAAACCCCAAATACGTCCGAGCAGAGGACTTCACCAATACCACTGTCTCTGCCTATACATGTGAACATTATGTCCATGGCAATCACCAAATTATTATCAACCCCGCACAAGTCAAAGCCTACACCACCACCACAGATCTTGTGATCAAACAGCTCACAAACAAGAAAAAGATAGTTTTCCCTCTCAAATATGCTGCCTTCTCCAAAGTATTCTCCAAAGTCGCCGCCAGCGAACTCCCACCTTCTTGCCCTTATGACCATGCCATCAATCTAAAGGACTCCTTTACTCTAAAGATTGGTAAGATCTGCCTGCTTTTCCCTGATGAGAAGAAGGCTGCTGAGGACTTCCTTGATGAGAACCTCAAAGCTGGAAAAATCTGCCCCTCGAACTCTTCCCAAGTGTCCCCTTTCTTTTTTGTCAAAAAGAAGGACAGCAAACTCCAATCCTGCCAAGACTACTGGTACCTGAACAAACATACTGTTCGGGATGCCTACCCTCTCCTCCTGATCACTGACCTTGTAGACAAACTCAAGAAGGCTCAGGTGTACACCAAGTTCAATGTTCATTGGGGGTACAACAATATCTGAATCAAAGACGGCGATCAATGGAAAGCCACATTCATTACCCACAAAGGCCTTTTTGAGCCCACAGTCATGTTTTTTGACATGACTAACTCCCCTGCTACTTTCCAGAGATTCATGAATGATTCTTTCCATGACATGATTGCAGAAGGATGGCTTATCATCTATATGGATGACCTACTGATCTTCTCCTCCAATCAGAAAACCCACAAGGAATGCACCAAACACGTTCTGCAGCGAATGGAGGAACTCGACCTCCACCTCAAACTTGAGAAATGTGTATTCAATACCAAAAAGGTTGAATACTTAGGTATGATCATGAAACCGGGCCAACTTGCCATGGACCCAGTCAAACTTGATGATATCGCTAAATGGCCAGTACTCACTAACCTCAAGGGTGTTCACTCTTTTTTGGGCTTCACCAACTTCTACCACCACTTTATCCTTGACTGCTCCATAATCGCATGCCCCCTTATTGACCTCACCAAGAAAAAGCAATCTTGGCAATGGATTGATGCCCAACAACAGTCCTTTGATCGCCTTAAGAAGCTTTTCCAGTCTTGCCCAGTCTTCCAGCTCCCTGACCTTTCCAAACTGTTTGCCATCATCACTGACACCTCAAAATGGGCCACTGGTGGTATTCTTCTCCAAACTGACTCCAACGGAGAATGGCACCCCTGCTCCTACAACTTGATGTTGCTATCTTCCATGGAATGGAACTACAACATCCATGATTGAGAGCTTCTCACGATCCTCTATGCTCTCAAAATGTGGTGCCACTATCTCCATAGCTCCACATTCCCCATCCAAGTCTTCACCAATCACAAGAACCTGACCTATTTCTGTCAGGCTCAAGAACTCAATTGCCACCAAGCCTGGTGGTTTCTAGACCTTGCTGATTTTGATCTCAAAATCATCCACATCCCCAGCAAACTCCTTGCCAGTCCTAATGCCCTCTTCTGCCATCCTGATCTCATCCCCGACTCTGATAATGACAACTCTGATGTTGTTGCCCTCCCTGACTCTATGTTTGTCAATCTCATTGACACAGTACTTCACAACAAACTTGTTGCCTTCTCCACTTCTGACCCCCTCATCCTGAACGCCATCCAAGCCACGGTCAGCAAAAAACTCCAAAACTCCCTGTTCTGCACCAATCTAGATGATTGGTCCTACTCTGATGGTCTCCTCTTGTTCAAAGGCCACACTTACATTCCCCCTGACTGGTCCCTTCGCCATGATGTGGTGGCTGGGTGCCACGACCATGAAACAGCAGGCCACCCTGGATTCCTGAAAATGCATCAACTTGTCTCCACTCAATATTGGTGGCCGGGCCTCGTCCAATTCATTCACCAATATGTTGCTGGCTGCACCATCTGCCAGCAAAACAAGGTTAACACGCATCCCACAGTTCCCCCCCTCATCCCCATCTGCTCCTCGTCCACATGTCTCTTCCAACAGGTCTCCTGTAACCTGATCACTGGTCTTCCTCCATCTTCTGGTTTTGATTTGCTCTTGGTCATGGTTGACCACGGACTTATGAAGGGGGTAATTCTTTGCCCCACCACATCCATGGTTATCACCAAAGGAATAGCACAGCTTTTCTTTGACAAGGTCTTCACTCAGCCTACAAGAAGATAATCTCTGATTGCAGCCCACAAATTGCATCTGCCTTCATCAAGGAACTCAGAAGCCTCCTCTCATACAACCTCACTCTCTCCACAGCATATCACCCCCAAATGGATGGAGAAACTGAGCTCGTAAACCAGGAGGTTGAAACATACCTTTGGATCTTTTGTGGTAACGAACCTTTGTCCTGGTCTGCTAAGATCTCCTTGGCAGAATTCACACACAACCACCACCTCCACTCTGTCACATGGCAATTGCCCTTCTTCCTCATGATGGGCTTCAAACCCCAAGCCCTTCCCTTGGTGATCCCCTTGTCCACAGTCCCCACTGTCTCCAATCATCTCACTGCCCTTACTACGGCATGCAATGAAGCCCTTGCGGCATATGAACTCACTCATCAAACCATGGCAGCATGTTCCAAGCAATGGTTCACCCCATTCACCCTCAGAGATAAGGTTTGGCTAGAAGCACAGAACCTGAAATGTTCCGTGGTTAACCCAAAATTCACCATGAAACAGGAAAGACCTTTTACCATTACACAGGTACTGTCTCCGATCATGTACAAACTCCACCTCCCCAAAACCTGGCAGATTCACCTGGTCTTTCATGCATCCTTGTTATCACCTTATCATGAGAACTTTGTCCACGGCCCCAATTTCCTGGCTCCTCCCCCAGATCTTGTAGAAGATGAGGAGGAATATGAAATTGAACAGATCTTGAAACACCATGGAACACCGCATTCCTGTTCCTTCCTGATCCAATGAAAAGGTTACTCCACCAAAGAAGACTCCTGGGTTTCAGAGTCCGATTTGAAGCATGTTGCGGAGTTTGTAAAGGACTATAAGAAATGACACCACCTCTGATTCTGTTTCCACACTCCCTTGACCACCACTGCCATGTCCATCAAACAAATTGTCTCTGTCCCTGCCTCCACCACCGCCCTTGACCCCTCAGTCCGTTCCCAGTCCTCATCTCCCATCATTGCTCCATCCCCTTTCTGTATTGTTGATGACTTCTCTAGTGACACCGCCACCACCGGGTGGGGCACAGAAGAAAATATAGTACCGGTTCCTGTTTTACCCCCCATTTCTCTTGCTACTACTCCATCTGCTGATATGCATTCGATTACTGCTGTAGACCTCCCCCTGATGGTCCACCATATCTGTGAGGGATACTCCGACACCACATACACTCAGAATGTCCTCTGCCTCATTTTTGACTCCCACCTGGTGCAATACATCTCCGCCCATCTTGACATGGACTCCCCCCTGCTCGCACTTTACCAAGTGTTCCTCAGACTCAAGTGCCTTACTTCCATCCTGCAATCACCCGAGACCACCAAGGCACTCCATGGCCTGACCAAGGCCCTTCTCTTTTCCATTTGCCACCACACCTGTGGCACCCTCATCATCCTTGCCCATCAGTTATACTTTGGCGAGTTCCTTCTCAAAGTTGATTGCTTCGCTCATGCCATCACAGATCATTACCACATTGCCCCTGCCTCACTCCCTCCTCCATATATGGCCTACTCCTCTCCCTCTGCCTCCTCGTCTCCCCTCACTGTCAACAAGCTTTGTGCCATTGAACATGCAGAAGCCTGGTGGACTGGCTTCAATGGTCGCTAACCACTCCCCGTGACACAACCCAGGTACCATGAGACATGCCACATGTGCCACTGCCTTGGGCATCGCTGTGCCCAATGCCCCCTCTATGAATGCCCCATTTGCCTCCGTTGTGCCCCAGGCCATCTATAGTCTACCTGTACCCTCCACCGCCATGAACCCCTCTGAGTCTCCTCCTCTTCCTCGTCTAGGTCTATGATGACCTTGCAATCCATGTCCTTCTCCTCATCATCCCCTTGCCATACCTGTGGTACACCCCACTCTGGGACTGCTCAATGCGGAATCCACTGTCATCATATGGTGTTCCCGATTCCTCCACTTCCTCACGAACCATCTCCTGTTTTTGGCATTGACCCTGAATGGGATGATAATGCCTATGCCAACATCACCAGTTCCCTGGGTCACTTTGCTCTTGACTTCTGAGCCTCAACACTGCAGATCTTCAAGTTCCCTCATTGGTGCTTCAAGTTTAGTGGGGGGGTAATGTTACGATTCCTTTTCTTTTGTCATCATCTATGCTCTTTTTCTTACTCGTCTTATTCTTGACAATGGTAGATACTTCATGGTAACCACAGGTTCACCTTTCTTGCACTACCGTCATACACTTTTGTCCTCCTTGTTTCACAATCACTGACACTCCACAGTAACCCCATCAGGTTCAATTTTTCGTGCTGTCATTGCTCATACCATTGTTTCGGGTCTTCATACACATCGGATCACAACCAGTTGCACATGACTCCTACCGAGTCATATTCCTTTGCTTGGCATTACTCATTCTCTTGGCACTTACCAAGCATGCCCTTTACCCTGATTACTTAGCTTGGTCCGTGAATGTTCCCCTTAGGTATATAAACCTCCATGTCACGTACCTGTCCTTTAGCTTAGTTCTCTTTGGAAATATACCCTTAGCTCCTTGTCCTTGATTCTCTCGACACATCGACTCTTGTCTTCATGATTGCATCCTTGTTCTCCATATTAATTGGACTCTCTCTGAACTCTTCAATCTCGTCGCTAGGCAACCCTTTGCCCAGGACTCATTCTTTGACACTTGGATCACTGAACACCCCATCAGTATTGTCCCAACACTCCTTGTGTCTGCCCTTAGCCAACTAGGGGTCATCCAAGGCTATGCTTGCTCCTACCCAGATCAAGCATAACACTTGTCTGATCCTCTAAGAAACTTGAAATGAGGTGAACTCCTCAGATTACTACATCTGGGTCCAGAAATCTGAATGCATCTATGTCATCCTCAGGTGGGAATCTGATATGAGGGAGACAATGAGAGTGAAAAATGGAAGAGGTTGGAAAACACCCAAACCAGTGGATGAATAGGATATCATAATGCTGTGCTTCATCAAAATGTGGATGCTTGCTGTAACACTGTACATTGACATGGAAAATTTTCGGTATGCATGCATGCATTGAAACAACCAAAGACTGTGGACTAGTGCAAGGTGTAGCTGAGCTAAGGTCTGAAGCAAAAAATGAAGGGAAAGGATGAAAGTTGAGCTCTTAAATTCTCAAATGATTCTTTGGGGGAGAACCAAGAGAACTTGACTGGAGTTTTTTGGTGTTGATTCATGGATTATATACTACATGGGTGTTTGTACCTATTTGTACCTAATCTATCCTACTATGTCATAACCTTGTGCCCTGGGCTAAGGGTGTGAGTCATCATAAGTCATCTAGGGTCATGGGTTGCATCTGAAACACTAGATAAGCATAGCCTCTTCATAGGTTGTGGTGCATGAGGCATTTCATCACGCTGTATCATTAAAGCATGTTTTGCATGAGGTTGTGATAAGGCACTGCCTTTCACCATGAGGCTTTGATAAGTACAGCCTCTGCCTTGAGGTCTGCACATGTTCTTCTAGAGTCTTCTAAACTCATCATATGTCATAGATAAGAGATGAGCACTGCCCTGTTATCTTGGCTGTGCATCTTCATGGGGATAAGTCACATGATCTCTGTCACATGCTCCTTCTAGGTCTAGACCTCGCTCAATGGGTCTATGTCTTTGTCATCATAGGGGCCATTGCTCCCTTTGTAGGCATTCAACGCTTCTATTCATTCATTAGCATTGGAGCTCTTGCTCCTGTTGTAGCATTTGCAATATGCATACTAGTACAGATGTTGATTTGAGTCAGTCTTGTGTGACAGCATCATGATGTCAGTGCATGTTCGAGAATTGATGACATCTTGATCACACCATAGGTCATAGGTTGTGTAGTTGACAGACAACCTCTTGTGTTCATAAAATGAGTTCCGTATGATTAGAATATTGTCTCATATGGCATCAGTGAAGTGGACAATCTCCCCATCCCATTTTCTGGGGCAATAAATGTGATACAATAGATGATCTTTAAGTGTGTCTATAAAGTCCTAAAGAATGTCAATATGACTTGAGACCATCAGATGGTAGATGTCAGGTATGTACCTTGGTTGCCCAGTCATCCTGCAGTGATCCGAGCTAGACTATGATGTCAGTAGGTGTCTGTTCTGACTCAGCAATGGTGTAGTGGTCAAATGATGAAGATTGCTTTTGCTTCCCCTTCTTTTTTTCCAGTTCCTTGTGCCATGCTATCTTGTCCATTATTGGAATCCCCTTTCTCCAGCTTCCTGAGCATTAGCACAATAAATTGCTCATGCACCTTGAGCTTGCTCATATTTATTATGGTTGCTGCCTTGGTTTTTGAGGTTCATGTATAGTGGTGCTTCAGATGCCAGTGCTCCAACTCACCCTAGAACAAATTAGTACTTTATTTGGGTAAATGAGAGAAGTCCACTGATTATGTCAAGTAGTTGTCTATAGTACCTCAATCCCAAATCATATCTGCATAATCCTCCAATGCATAATACTTGTACATTTGCAAGTTCAGCTTTGTTACGATTCCTTTTGCTTTGTCATCATCTATGCACTTTTTCTTACATATCTTATCCTTGACGATGGTAGACACTCCACAGTAACCTACAAGTTCACCTTTCTCACACTACCATTGTATGCCTTTGTCTCTTTTATCTCACAATGACTGACATTCCATGGTAACCCTATTGGGTTCACCTTTCTTGTGCTGTCATCACTTGTACCATTGTTTTGGGTCCTGACTCACATTGAGTCATATCTTATTGCTTGGCATTACTCATTCTTTTAGCACTTATCAAGTGTGCCCTTTATTCTGATTACATAGCTTGGTCCATGTGCATTCCCTTTAGATATATAAACCTCCACATTGCAAACCTGTCCCTTAGCTTGGTTCTCCTTGGGAATGTACCTTAGTTCCTTGTCCTTGATCCTCTTGAAATATTGACTCTTGTCTTCATGATTGCGTCCTTGTCCTCTGTTTTAATTGGATACTTTTTGAACTCCTCGATCTTGTCGCTGGACACCTCTCCATCCAAGACTCGTTCTTCAATACTAGATTGTTGAACATCCCATCAGCATTGTCCTGACACTCCTCGTGTCTGCCCTTAACCAACTAGAGGTTATCCAAGGCTACACTTGCTCCTACCTGGACCAAGCGTAACAAAAGAACTAAGCTGCTTCTTGATGGCTACTACTATGTAAACCATATCCTAGAACCACCCTGTCTCATGACTATCATCAAGATCCTTGTTGGACCACCATATAGCATGTTATGCTTGGTCCAGGTAGGAGCAAGCATAGCCTTGGATAACCCCTAGTTGGCTAAAGGTAGACATGAGGAGTGTCAGGACAATGCCAACAGGGTGTTCAGCAATCAAGTGTTGAAGAACAAGTCTTGGGCAGAGAGTTGTCCAGCAACAAGATTGAGGAGTTCAGAAAGAGTCCAATTAATACAGAGGACAAGGACGCAATCATGAAGATAAGAGTCGACATGTCAAGAGAATCAAGAACAAGGGACTAAGGGTATATTCCCAAGAAGAACTAAGCTAAAGGACAGGTATGCAATGTGGGAGTTTATATACCTAAGAGGAGTGTGCACGGACCAAGCTATGTAATCAGGGTAGAGGGCATGCTTGGCAAGTGCCAAGAGAATGAGTAATGCCAAGCAACGGAATATGACTCAGTATGAGTCATGCGTGGCTGGGTATGACTTGTCATGAGTCAGAGTCTGAAACAATGGTACAAGCAGTGACAGCATGAGAAAGGTGAACCTGATGGGGTTACCATGGAGTGCTAGTCATTGTGAGACAAATGAGACAAATGCATATGATGGTAGTGTAAGAAAGGTGAACCTGTAGGTTACCATGGAGTATCTACCATCATCAAGGGTAAGACAAGTGAGAAAAAGAGTATAGGCGATGACAAAGCAAAAGGAATCGTAACATTACCCCCCTACTAAATCTGAAGCACTGATGAGGGAACTTGAGGATCCATGGTGTTGAAGCTCAGAAGTTGAGGGCATAGTGATTGGAGGAGCCAGTGATGTTGGCAAAGGCATTGTTGTCCCATTTAGGGTTGATGTTGAAGACAGGGGATGGCTCACGAGGGAGTGGAGGAATTGGGGACACCATTTGATGATGGTGGGTTCCGTGTCTAGTGGTTCCAGAACAGGAAGTGCTGTGAGTGCAGCAAGGGGACAATGAGGGGGAGGACATGGAGTGTTGGATTGACATTGATCCAGATGAAGATGAGGAGGAGATCCGAAGGGGTTTGTGGTAGTGGAGGGGACAGGTAGACTGCAGATGGCCTGGGGTGCCATGGAGACAGATGGGACATTCGTAGAGGGGGCACTGGGTGCAATGATGCCCGAGGCAGTGACACATGTGGCACATCTCATGTTACCTGGGGTGTGTCACAGGAAGTGGTTGATGACTGTCAAATCTGGTTCACCAAGCTTCTGCATGTTCAACAGTGTGAAGCTCATTAGTGGTGAAGGGAGATGAGGAGGCAGAAGGCAAGGAACAGGCAGTATACAGAGGGGGAAGTGTGACAGGGGCAGTGCAGTAGTGATCTGTGACAGCACGGGCGAAGTGATCAACTTCAAGGAGGAACTCGCTGAAGTACAACTAGTAGGCAAGGATGATGAGGACACTGCAGGTATGATGATGGATGGAGAAGAGGAGGGCCTTAGTCAAGCCATGGAGCACTTTGGCAGTCTTGGGTGATTGCAAGATGGGGGTGAGCCGTGCGAGACCCAAGAATGCCTGGTAGAACGTGAGGAGGGAGGAGTCCATATCCAGATGGGCAGAGATGTACTGCACCAGGTGGGGGTCAAAGACAAAATGGAGGACATTCTGAGCATACACGGTGTCAGGGTATCCCTCATGGGTACAGTGGGCTGTCAGGGGAAGGTTCACAGCAACAATAGAATGCATATCAGCAGACAGGGTAGTAGCAAGAGAGACAGGGGGTAAAACAAGGACTGGTACTATATTTTTGTCATTGTTCCACCTGGTGGTGGTGACATTACTCAAGATTTTGACATTGGAGATGTTGTTGATGATGCGAAATGGGAAGGGGGTGATGATCAGAGATAAGGACTGGGAATGGATTGAGGGGTTGGGGACGGTGGAGGAGGTAGGAATGGAGACGAGTTGTTCAATGGACATGGCAGTGGTGGTCAAGGGAGTGTGGGAATGGAATCAGAGGTGGTGTCATTTCTTATAGTCTTTTACGAACTCTGCAGCGTGCTTTAAATCGGACTCTGAAACCCAGGAGTCCTTTTCGGCAAAGTAACCTTTCCATCAGATCAGGAAGGAGCAGGAATGCACCATTCCGTGGTGTTTCAAGATCTGTTCAATTTCATATTCCTCCTCACTTTCTACAAGATCCGGAGGAGGAGTCAAGAAATTGGGGCTGTGGATGGAGTTTTTGCGATAAAATGATAACAAGGATGCATGGAAGACCAGATGAATCTGCTAGGTTTTGGGGAGGTGGAGCTTGTATGTAATCAGGGACAGTACCTGAGTTATGGTAAAAGGTCCTTCCCATTTTGCAGCAAATTTCGGGTTGACAACAGAATGTTTCAGGTTTTGTGCTTCTAACCAAATCTTGTCTCCAAGGGCGAATGGGGTGAACTGGTGTTTGGAATGTACCGCCATAGTTTGATGGGCAAGTTCGTGCACAGCAAGGGCTTCATTGCATGCTGCAATAAAGGTGGTGAGGCGATCGGAGATAGTGGGGACCATGGATGAGGGAATGACTGAGGGAAGGGCTTGGGGTTCAAAGCCCATCATGAAGAAGAAGAACAATTGCCCTGTGATGAAGTGGGGGCAGTAGTTATGTGTAAATTCTGCCAAGGAGATCTTAGCAGACCAGGACGAGGGTTCGTTTCCACAAAAGATCTGCAAGTATGTTTCAACCTCCTGATTGACACATTCCATTTCTCCATCCGTTTGATGGTGGTACACAGTGGAGAGGGTGAGGTCATAAGAGAGGAGGTGTCTGAGTTCTTTGGTCAAGGCAGATGTGAATTGTCGGCCATGATCAGAAATAATCTTCTCGTAGAAGCTGAACCAAGTGAAGACCTTGTTGAAGAAAAGCTGTGCTATTCCTTCAGCAGTAATTGTGGACATGCTGGGGCAAAGGATCACCCCCTTCGTAAGCCCGTGGTTGACTACAACCAAGAGCAAATTGAAGCTGGAGGATGGGGGAAGACCAGTGATCAGGTCACAAGAGACTTGCTGGAAAGGGCGTGTATATGAGGAGCAGATAGGGATGAGGGGGGGAACCATGGGGTGCATATTAACTTTATTCTATTGGCAGATGGCGCATCCAGCAATATACTGGCAGACAAATTGGGCAAGTCCAGGTCACCAATACTGGGTGGAGACAAGTTGATGCATTTTCAGTAACCCAAGATGGCCTGCCATTTCATGGTCATGGCATCCAGCCACCACATCACAGCAAAGAGTTCTATCTGGGGAAACATAAGTATGGCCTTTAAAAGAAAGGAGGCCATCGGAGTATGACCAATCATCAAGATTAGTGCAGAAAGGGGAGACTTGGAGTTTCTTGCCAACAGTGGCTTGAATGGCGTTCAGGACAAGGGGATCAGAGGCGGAGAAAGCAACAAGTTTGTCATGGATGGCGGTGTCAATGAGATTGACAAACATGGAGTCAGGGAGGACAACAACATCAGAGTTGTCATTATCAGAGCCAGGGATGAGATCAGGGTGATAGGAGAGGGCGTCAGGGCCAGCAAGGAATTTGCCAGGGATATGGATGATCTTGAAATTGAAGTCAGTGAGATCGAAGAGCCACCTGGCTTGGTGGTGGTTGAGTTCCTGGGCCTAACAGAAATAGGTCAAGTTTTTATGATCAATGAATATTTGGATGGGAAATGTGGAGCCATGGAGATAGTGGCACCACATTTTGAGGGCACAGAGGATTGTGAGAAGCTCTCAATTGTGGATGTCATAGTTCCATTCCATGGGAGATAGTGACACCAAGTTGTAGGAGCAGGGGTGCCATTCTCCGTTGGAGTCAGTTTGGAGGAGAATACCACTGGTGGTCCATTTTGAGGTGTCAGTGGTGATAGTGAACAGTTTGGAAAGGTCAGGGAGCTGGAGGACTGGGTGAGACTGGAAAAGCTCCTTAAGACGATCAAAGGACTGTTGTTGGGCATCAATCCATTGCCAAGGTTGCTTTTTCTTGGTGAGGTTGATAAGGAGGCATGTGACTGTGGAGTAGTCAGGGATAAAGTGGCAGTAGAAGTTGGTGAAGCCCAAAAAGAGTGAACACCCTTGAGGTTAGTGGGTACTGGCCATTTGGTGATACCATTGAGTTTGACCAGGTCCATAGCGAGTTGGCCCGGTTTCACAATCATACCTAAATACTCGACTTCTTTAGTGTCGAATACACATTTCTCAAGTTTGAGGTGGAGGTGGAGTTCCTCCATTCATTGTAGAACACATTTGGTGCATTCTTCATGAGTTTTCCGATCAGGGGAGAAGATTAGTAAGTCATCCATGTAGATAATGAGCCATCCTTCTGCAATCATGTCATGGAAAGAGTTGTTTATAAATCTCTGGAAGGTTGCCAGGGAGTTAGTCATGCTGAAGAACATAACTGTGGGTTTGAAAAGGCCTTTGTGGGTAATGAATGCAGTTTTCCATTGATCACCATCTTTGATTCGGATATTGTTGTACCCCCAACAAACATCTAACTTGGTGTACACCTGAGCCTTCTTGAGTTTGTCTACAAGGTCAGTGATCAGGAGAAGTGAAGCAACCAAAGTTAACAGACTAGCGCGAGGCTTAGCCAAGCTGAGGTTTGGATCAAAAGATAAAGGGAAAAAGGGAAAGGTGAGCTCTTAAATTCTCAAATGATTCTTTGGGGGAGAACCAAGAGAACTTGACTGGAGTTCTTTGGCGCTGATTCATGGGTTTATATACTACATGGGTGTTTGTATCTATTTGTACCTAATCTATCCTAATATGTCATATCCCTGTGCCCTGGGCTAAGGGTGTGAGTCATCATGAGTCATCTAGGGTCATGGGTTTCATCTGAAACGCGAGATAAGGAGATAAGACACTGCCTTGATAAGGGCTGTGGTACATGAGGCGTTTCATGATGCTATGTCATTAAAAGGGTGTGCGATGGGTGCGGCATCAGAATGGAAGCACCAACATGAGGTGAGCACAGCACTGAATTTGAAATGAAGACTGTGATACCGTATGGGGTTAAGTCACGTGACGTGTTCACATGACCTTGAAGCGAAAAAGATGACAAGTCCACATCATGTCTTGAGATGCGACTGTGTGGTCTCCTTGTTTGATAAGATAAGATGAAGATATGATAAGATAAAGAAATAGGGGCTTCATGAAGTGAGCGTTTGTTACAAGAAGAGGGTAGGCATCCCGAATAGTATGTTTGTTCAGGTACTGGTAGTCCTGGCAAGGTCGGAGTTTGCTGTCCTTTTTTTTGACAAAGAAGAAAGGGGACGCTTGGGAAGGATTTGAGGAGCAAATCTTTCCAGCTTTGAAGTTCTCATCAAGGAAATTCTTGGCGGCTTTCTTCTCATCAGGGGAAAGTGGGTAGATCTTACCAATCTTTGGGGTAAAGGAGTCCTTTAGATTCATAGCATGGTCGTAAAGGCGAGAAGGTGGGAGTTCACTGGTGGCAACTTCAGAGAACACCTTGGAGAAGGTAGTGTATTTGGGAGGGAGGATGACCTTCTTTTTGTTTGCAAGTTGTTTGATCACAAGATCCATGGCCGTGGTATAAGCTTTGACTTATGTGGGGTTGATGACGATTCTGTGGTCACCACAGATGTAATGATCGCACGTGTAGGTGAAGACAATGGTATTAGTGAAATCTTCCACTCAGAGATACTTGGGGCTTTCATGTTCAAGATAGTTGTAGAGATTCTTGTCCCAGTCATAGGTGATTTGGTGGTGGTGGGCAGCTGGAACCAGTTCTTGGTAGCAGAGACATGCAAGGAAGGCATCGTGGGTCTGGAAGTCAGAGGAGGATTTCGCGAAGAGGGATTTCAACTGGTTGGTGGACTCATCAATCTGGATGGTGTTCTTCTTCCAGTTGATGGTGAGGTTTACTACCGTCAGCCAGGGGAAGCCAAGGATGATATGTTCTTCTCCACATCCCATGATGTGGAAGAGAACTTCGTGGATGATGCTATTGACGGAGATGAACAGATTGGCAGTGTATCAGATAGTACCTTTCTTATTCAATATTTCGTCAATGTTTTGAACTTGGATCAGTTTCTCAAGTTTGTGACACAGGATCCAATGTTTTTGTGCAAATTGCCAATCAAGACAATTGATTGTTGCTCCAGAATCGACTAAAACGGTTGTTTCGACATTTTTGAGAGCACACAAAGGGATGATGAGTTGAACAGGGATACTCAATGATCTATTGTTTTTGGAAAATACATGTTTCAGAATACAAAATACTCCGAATGGCGAAGGGACAGGGGAATGAACCTCAAGTAGGAATACTTACTTGAGTGATAGAGCGATGGTACAGAAGCCAAGAGTCTTGTTCAAAGAACAGTGAGAATGAAAGAGAGGATGTAAATTCGATAAAGATAAGATGCACTGTAAGGCCATCTTATATACCTGTACAAGATGTTTGTTTCTATGTACGATCTATCCTAAAAGATAGAAGTTCTATGGTATTCTAACCAATAGCATAAAGCATTGGAACAATGGTGTGCTATGATACGAGAGTATCAACATATTGCATCTGTAACAAATGCTCACTTCATGCAACCTCTATTTCTTTTATCTTATCTTATCTTCATCTTATCTTATCAGACAAGGAGACCACACAGTCGCATCTCAAAACATGATGTGGACTTGTTACTTTTCATACTTCAAAGGTCATGTGAACATGTCATGTGACTTAACCCCATTCGGTATCACAGCCTTCATTTAATTTCCAAGCTGTGCTCACCTCATGTTGGTGCTTCCATTCTGAGGCCGCACCCATCACACATCTTTTTAATGACACAGTATCCTGAAACACCTCATATACCACAGCCTCTATCAAGGCAATGTCTTATCTTCTTATCTCGTGTTTCAGATGCAACCCATGACCCTAGATGACTCATGATGACTCACACCCTTAGCCCAGGGCACAGGGTTATGACATATTAGGATAGATTAGGTACAAATAGGTACAAATACCCATGTAGTATATAAACCCATGAATCAGCACCAGAGAACTCCAGTCAAGTTCTCTTGGTTCTCCCCCAAAGAATCATTTGAGAATTTAAGAGCTCAACCTTTACTCCTTTTCCTTCATCTTTTGTTTCAGACCTTAGCTTGGCTACACCTTGCGCTAGTCTTTAGTCTTTGGTTGTTTCATTAGAACTTGACTGTTTTTAACCCCTTGTCATCACTGTCGTTGCCAGGTAACCCTCTAACGAAATGTCATTGAGAGGCAAGAAGAAAAGACAACCCTAGTTCTCACAGAGATCCAGAAAGAAGTACAGTTTCTCTATTAAGGGCTCTGATACAATGGTACAGAGGCTTACATGTACAACTCAGTGTCAGCGTTACAGCAGCTAGATGGTTCCTTGGGCTCACTAAGCAAAAAGCAGGCTCTAGAGGCGGCAAGGTTCCTCAAGATGATATTCGGTCGCATCGAAGAGAACTTATCTTATGTTGTAAATTGCTGATGCATGGACAACGAGGATGTATTAGGTAATCACTTACCTTAGAAGTACGGAGTTTTTTCCTTCATCACACCTCAGTCTGGTACTACCATTCAAGACTGAGGTGAGACTATTTTTACTTAGACTTCTTTATCATTTTACTAATGATTCTTAGTAAACTCTGTACTCTCATTAGGTTTGTGAATAATCAGTCTGGTACTACCATTCGAGACTGAGTAAACTCTGTACTCTCATTAGACCCGGTCAAGCCCTCAGAACAATATCTTATGTAGAAGAGCTGTGCAAAGAAGTTACTCGCATATTAGCTGCCCCATTGCGCAGTCGTTCAGCATCCCTCAGCCCATTCGACCAAGATGAGATCGTACCCAGTTATCCCTTACAGTGGGAACTCGACCTAATCTATGGCAATCCACCAGACAGATTGCACACAGAGAGTTTACCAGAGGTGGTAATTGAGGAAGAATACAAAGAAGCCGAGGATAAAAGCTTATACCTCAAAATCAAGGAGAGTCTAATAGAACCAGACCTTCCTAAGCCTAACAGAAGGAGAACATGTCTCCCAAAGCCATACTCACAGGACTTGCGAAAGAAACACCCAGTCCTTAGTTACAACAAGAGGAGCTACTTAAGGCCCTCATCCATTTTACACAAACTGGAAAGACTTGAGTAGTTTATGACTACATTCGCTCAAGTGTACTTTTCATTACTCCTGTCAACAATCCTCTTGATTACCTGGTTCGTACCCCGAGGGACAGCTAGGAAATTTGAAGTAAAGTGGTCCAGAAACAAATTTAGCGTTCACGTCAACAACTACAAGTCGGAAAGGGTACCTGCGCCAGGAATCCGGTGGACATCAGAAAATGACTGGTTGCCAAACGCAGGTAATAGCTGGGACTCAGATACAGTAGAAGAAGAACACATGTACACTGCAGAAGACTAGTTCAACTGGTTGAGAGTAAAAGTACTCTACGATCATCTCATTGAAATAGCCAACCAGATCTTCTTCTATAAAACCCAAAGAGATCATCCAGAACTCTTTCCTAATGCAGACAATGATCTTACTGAAGTAGGAGACAACAATAGCTATTTCCAAGCCCCCAACATCCTATAAGCAATGGCTACTTGGGACGAGAGTTGGAACACAAAGAATAAGCTCCAATGGCTGCTGGAGGAACACTTCAAGAATCAAAGTTTGATGGAAGCACACTCTCAACAGATGGCGAGAGATGAAATCACAAAAAGAGAACTATCCGAAGCCCTCGCAAGGGCCAATGAGAAGTTGAAACAAGCAGAAGCACAGTCGCAGGCTGCAGACCAACATACAAGGGAGATGCTCGGTCACATGACCTGGGCATCCGAAAGTGGAGGAACCACACACAAGGGACTGTCTGGAGGATTGTCCAAAATCAAAATATTTGCAGACCCTGGAAACTATGATGGATCTCCAGGAAAGTTTGAGGAGTGGTGGATCAAGATGAAATCATGGATCAATGCCAATCCATGATACTTCATGGAAGACAATCCATTAGCCCCAGGAGGGAAGAGCCCCAACACAGGAAACTGTTGGATGGCTGTACTTTCGAGACTCAAAGGACAGAAGGGGTCTCACTTCGCAGAAATGGAATTGATGAAGATCTCAAATATGACTTCACAAATCCAAACAATGCAAGACATCAAAGCAGAGATCGTTGGATTATTCTGACCTGTCCATCAAGAAGATTGGGCCAAAAAGCAGCTCAACACTTTCAAACAAGGGAAGCTCTCCATTGATGCCTACATAGCACAATGGATGGCCTTGTCATACCATGCCAACCTCAGAGATGAAGCTGGGGTATGGAATCTTGAAAACGGAATCAATAATGAGATCCGTGCAGAGTTATGGAAAGGACGGCAAAAGGCAACTGTTGATCTAACTCTGAAAGAAATACAATCAATCAGACAACAAATCGAGTCATACTATATGTTCACAAGGGAGCCAGAAGGGGCTACCTCATGGAATCAAAGGTCATGAAATATCAAAGCGGCGCAAGACAGATGCAAGAAGCAATCATGCTTCAATTGTCACAGTGAAGAACACGTGGCAAAATACTATCCTAAACCCAGGAACTCATGCCCAGAATGCAAATTCCTAGGGGGTTCCCACAAACCAGATTGCAAGCGAAGGAATGTACGAGCCACAGATACAGCTCCTGCATCCAATGAATCTAAGGAAGATCCCTTTAAAGCTATACAGGAATGGACTTCAAGCAGGTGAAAGCCTATTTCTGGAACATGAAAGATATCCAAGAAAAGGGAAAAGGCAAAGTGACTTAGATAATCAAGGTGCTTCAGTCGCTAGCCTGAACTTTTATAGTATATTATCCATTGATGAAACTGATGAATCAGACATTGATGATAGTGATATTGATGATTATGAATCCATAGCGAGCCATGAGGCATCTCCAGTGGAGCGTGGCCAAGGTTTTAAATCAATGCTTGATTTCTCATCACAAAAAGAAAAACACATTTATTCCCAAGAAATCCTTGAACCAGTAACATATTTACCAGTAAAGCTACTCAGCAAAGAAGCCAAGCTTCCAACCAAAGAGTCAAAGGAAGCCACTGGATATGATCTCTATGCTGCAGAAGGAGTGACGGTACCAGCACAAGGGAAGATCTTGGTGGCAATGCAGATAGCAATTGCACTTCCAAAAGGAACATATGGAAGAATCGCACCACAAAGTGGTCTAGCGGCCAAGTATTTTATTGACATTGGAGCAGGTGTAATTGACTCCAATTACCGAGGAGGAATCGGGGTACTCCTGTTTAATCTATCAAAGGACAATTTTCTCATAACCAAAGGCAATTGAGTCACTCAACTGATTGTGGAGAAAATAGAAAACCCATACGTCATTGAAATGGATGATCTAGAGGATACCACATGAGGAAAAGAGGGCTTCGGATCCACAGGTGGATTTGCAAGAGAGATGTTTATCCACGGAGCCCCAAATAAAGAAATCCTCATGGAGATACAGATATCTCCACTAGGAAAATCAAGGTACCATGATATAGAGGCACTTCTAGACAGTGGAGCAAACAGAATCTTCTTTGACAGGAGATGGGCAGAAGAACATATGTTACCCCTTCACCCATTGCAACATGCAATCCCCGTTTACAATGTCGATGGAACCAAGAACTCTGCGGGAAACATTACCCATGTGACGGATATAATCTTGGAGTATCAAGGACACCAAGAAAAGATCTCAGCAGAAATAGTCGATTTAGGAAAGAATCAGATGGTGTTGGGATACACATGGTTACAACGCCACAACCCCAAAATTGACTGGGTCAAGGGCACGGTTCAAATGACATGATGCCCAAGAAGTTGTTTAATATTCCAAGACAAATCCAAATATATGAAAAAAGTATAAAAGGAGGAGCAGAGCTCCGAACTAAAAGCTTATTGTATGCGAGCAGTGCAAGAAGCACAAAAAACAACAGAAAAACCATACGTAACGAAAACGAATGAGGAGATTGTACCCCCTCAATTCCATGATTTCCTCAAGGTATTCTCCAAAGGGGAATCCCAATGCATGCCTACACACAAGCTGTGGGATCATGCAATAGATTTGAAAGAATCGTTCCAACCTAAGAAAGGAAGGAACATCCCCTTATCACATGAAGAACAGGAAGAAGTCACTGCATATCTAGATGAACAGCTGTGGAAAGGCTATATCTGACCCTCCAAGTCACTGCAAACTTCCCCCATATTCTTCATTTCAAAGAAGGAAGGAAAGAAACAGATGGTTACAGATTACCGATATTTGAACGAACATACAGTTAAAAATAACTATCCCCTTCCTTTGATTTCACAGCTTGTGGACAAACTAAAAGGGGCTAAACTATTCATGAAAATGGATGTCAGGACAGGGTACAACAACATCTGAATCAAGGAAGGAGATGAATGGAAGGCAACCTTCGTATGCTTCAGAAGCACCTTCAAACCCCTCATCATGTATTTTGGGCTGTGCAATTCCCCAGCCACCTTTCAGGCAATGATGAATGAAATCTTTGCCGATATGGACGATGTTGTGGTCGTATACATAGATGACATCTTGATATTCACAAAAACAGATGATAAGGATGAACACAACAAGATCGTGTGGGAAGTCCTCCAAAGATTGCAAGACAACAACTTATTTATAAGTCCAAAAAAGTGTCAATTTCATGCAGAAGAAATAGAGTTTCTCGGCATGATTGTAGGGAAAGATGGGATCAAGATGGACATGGACAAAGTCCAAGCAATACTCCAATGGCCGGAACCCTCAAATGTAAAGGGAGTCAGGAGTTTCCTTGGACTTGCCAATTTCTATTGCAGGTTCATCCAGGACTATGCAAAGATCACACATCCCTTACATGACCTAACCAAGAAGGATGTAGATTTCAAATGGGAACTCATACATCAGCACACGTTTGACACACTTAAAGAGAAGTTTACCACAGCACCAATACTGGCATATCCAGATAATGATTGCCAATTCCAACTGGAGACCGATGCATTGGACTTCACAACAGGAGCTGTGTTATCAATACTAAAAGAAGACAAATGGCACCCAGTAGTGTATGCTTCGCACGTCATGACCCTGGAAGAACGGAACTACCTGGTAGCTGACAAAGAAATGCTCAGTGTTATAAAGTCATTGGAAATGTGGAGATACTATTTGGAAAGAGCCAAATATGAATTTGAAATATGGAACGACCATGCAAACTTGCAATGGTTTATGAAGAGTCAGAATCTGAGCAGATGGCAAGCATGCTGAGCATCATATTTGGCCAGATTCAATTACAAATGGGTTTACAAGACAGGAGCCACAATGGGAAAAGCAGATGCTCTCTCTAAATGAGAAGATCATGCACACGGAACAGATACCAACAATCAGGGAATAACCATGATGCCCAAAGAGCATATGTGCCAAGTTTTCATAACCACAGAAGGTGAAGCCTTGATGAACAAAATCAATAACGAAACAAAAACACTAAATAAAGAAGATCTATGCTGCAGGCATGGCATGATTGCAGAAAAGGATATACTCATCAAAGAAGGAAGGATCTATATCCCAGAGGCATTACAAATGGAATGCACCATGTTATGCCATGATTTGGCAACTGCCAGACATCCTAGAGTCGAAAAGACCCTAGAAATAGCATGCAGGCACTATTTCTGGCCTAACATGGCAGGATATATCAAAGATTATGTTTCTAAATGCAACCGCTGTGCATGGTTTAAAGGAACCAATAAAGCACCCACAGGGAAGTTAGTACCATTGGAGGCACCAGAGATGCCATGGGTGGATGTAACCATGGACTTCACAACAGATCTCCCGATATCAAATGGATTTGACTTGATTCTTGTGGTCATTGATCGATTCTCAAAAGAAGTCGAATTCATCCCATGCAATAAAACAATAAACACCATAGAGACAGCGAAGTTGTATCTGAACAAAGTTTGGGTTAACCATGGACTCCCCCAAAGTATAGTTTCGGATCGAGGACCACAATTCGCGTCTCATGTTATGCAAGATCTATGCAAAAGACTCAGAATAAAACCAAAGCTATCCACAGCACATCATCCGCAGACAGATGGGCAAACAGAGCACATGAATAGAGATATACAGCAGTATTTGAGGTTATACTGCACAGAAAAACAAATGGAATGGGCCAACTGGCTAGCCATAGCCCAATTCCAACATAATACAATGGTTCACTCGGCAACCAAGAAATCATCATTTGAAATCACCAAATCCTATATGCCACGTATGAGCATTGAGCCCAGCATTTCAAAGGCACCGGCTGCCAATACTCTAGCAGACCAAATGGCCAAAACATTGGACCAGGTCAAAGAAAACATTAAAAAGGCCCAAGAGCAAATGAAGCAGCAGGCTGATAAGCATAGATCAGACACACTGGAATATAAGGTGGACGATGCTGTATGGCTATCAACCAACAACCTTAGATTGCCACGGAAATCAAAGAAATTATCAGAAAAATGGCTGGGACCATACAAAATAACAAAAACATTAGGGAACACAGTGGAATTGCAACTACCCAAATCTATGTGGATCCATCCAATAATAAACATATCACACATCAAACCGTACAAAGAACAGTTACCCAACCAACCAATAACAAAACTGGGACCCTCTAATGTCACCGAAGAACGGGACAAAGAATATGAGGTTGACCGTATAATTGACTCCCGATGGAGGGGGAGACGACTCAAGTATCTCATCCACTGGAAAGGGTACAGCGACGATGAGAGAACATGGGAACCAATGGGCAACCTCACACATGCCAAAACGGCACAATCTGAATTCCACACTGCCCACCCAAATGCCCCTCATAAATTGCGAATGACTCAGGAAGTCTTTGATCGTTTGTTTTCAACTATACCAGAAAATGTCATGGAAGTGCGAGCCATTTTCAGTTCTATGGATTACTATGATCATCTGGAAGCCGATCCTTAGAGAGGGGGTGGTGTAACAAATGCTCACTTCATGCAACCCCTATTTCTTTTATCTTATCTTATCTTCATCTTATCTTATCAGACAAGGGGACCACATAGTCGCATCTCAAAACATGATGTGGACTTGTTACTTTTTCGCACTTCAAAGGTCATATGAACATGTCATGTGACTTAACCCCATTCGGTATCACAGCCTTCATTTAATTTCCAAGCTGTGCTCACCTCATGTTGGTGCTTCCATTCTGAGGCCACACCCATCACACACCTTTTTAATGACACAGCATCCTGAAACACCTCATATACCACAGCCTCTATCAAGGCAATGTCTTATCTTCTTATCTCACGTTTCAGATGCAACTCATGACCCTAGATGACTCATGATGACTCACACCCTTAGCCCAGGGCACAGGGTTATGACATATTAGGATAGATTAGGTACAAATAGGTACAAATACCCATGTAGTATATAAACCCATGAATCAGCACCAGAGAACTCCAGTCAAGTTCTCTTGGTTCTCCCCCAAAGAATCATTTGAGAA
>JBBPLZ010000070.1:4726-28424 GCA_038090055.1 Hemileccinum hortonii | reverse complement strand
ATTCATGGGTTTATATACTACATGGGTGTTTGTACCTATTTGTACCTAATCTATCCTAATATGTCATATCCCTGTGCCCTGGGCTAAGGGTGTGAGTCATCATGAGTCATCTAGGGTCATGGGTTGCTTCTGAAACACTAGATAAGCATAGCCTCTTCATAGGCTGTGGAACATGAGGCGTTTCAGTACGCTGTGTCATAAAACGTGTCTTGTATGAGGTTGTGATAAGGCACTGCCTTTCACCATGAGGCTGTGATAAGTACAGCCTTTGCCTTGAGGTCTGCACATGTTTTTCTAGAGTCTTCTAGACTCATTATTTGTCATAGATAAGAGATAAGCACTGCCCTGTTATCTTGGCTGTGCATCTTTATGGGGATAAGTCACGTGATCTCTTGTCACATGCTTTTCTAGGTCTAGACCTCATTCCATGGGTCTGTGTCTTTGTCATTATAGGGGCCATTGCTCCCTTTATATGCGTTTCAACGCTTCTAGTTCATTGGTTCTCATTGGAGCCATTGCTCCTGTTGCAGTGTGTGCAACAGTACCGGCCATTCAGCGATACCATCAAGTTTAACCGGGTCCATGGCAAGTTGACCCGGTTTTACGATCATACCTAGGTATTCGACCTCTTTGGTATCGAATACGCACTTCTCGAGCTTGAGATGGAGGTTGAGTTCCTCCATTCATTGTAGGACGCGTTTGGTACACTTCTCATGGGTCTTCTGATCGGGGGAAAAGATCAGTAGGTCGTCCATGTAGATAATCAACCATCCTTCAGCAATCATGTTGTGGAAGGAGTCGTTCATGAATCTTTGGAAGGTCGCGGGGGAGTTAGTCATGCCAAAGAACATAACTGTAGGCTCGAAAAGGCCTTTATGGGTAATGAATGCGGCTTTCCATTGATCGCCGTCTTTGATTCGAACATTGTTATACCCCCAACAAACGTCAAACTTGGTGTATACCTGAGCCTGTTTGAGTTTATCTACGAGGTCAGTGATCAGAGGGAGAAGATAAGTGTCCCAAACAGTGTGCTCGTTCAGGTAACAATAGTCCTGGCAGGGGCGGAGCTTGCCGTCCTTCTTTTTGACGAAGAAGAAGGGTGACGCTTGTGGAAATTGTGAGGGGCGGATCTTGCCGGCCTTGAGATTCTCGTCAAGGAAGTCCTCGGTGGCTTTCTTTTCGTCGGGAGAGAGGGGGTAGATCTTGCCGATTTTCGGAGTAAAGGAGTCCTTGAGGTTGATGGCGTGATCGTAGGGGTGAGAAGGCGGGAGTTCGCCAGCGGCGACTTCAGAGAAGACCTTTGAGAAGGCGGAGTATTCCAGGGAAAGGGTGATTTTGGGCTTATTCGCGAGTTGTTTGATCGCAAGATCTGTGGCGGTGGTGTAGGCTTTGACGCGGGCTGGGTTGATGACAATGCAGCGATCACCGCAGATATATCTCTCACAGGAGTAGGCGGAGACGGCAGTTCTGACAAAGTCTTCCGCTTGGACGTATTCGGGGTTTGCCTCATCGAGATAGTCGTAGAGGCATTTGTCCCAGTCGTGGTGAATCTGATGGTGGCAAGGGACCGGAGTGGGTTCTTGGTAGCAGAGGCAGGTGAGGAAGGTGTCGTGGGTGGCGGAGTCGGCAGAGGATTTGTCGAAGAGGGTTTTCGACTGGTCGGTGGACTCGTCGATCTGGATGGTGTTTTTCTCCCAGTTGATGGTGGGGTTAACCATGGTCAGCCAGGGGAAGCCTAGTATGATGCGTTCTTCTCCACATTCCATGACGTGGAAAAGAACTTCATGGGTGACACCGTTGACGGAGATGAACAAGTTGGCCGTGTATCGGATGGTGCCTTTTTTGTTCAAAGTTTCATCGACGTTTTGGACCTGGATGGGCTTTTCCAGTTTCTTGCAGGGAATTCGGTGTTTGCGTGCAAACTGCCAGTCGAGGCAGTTGATCGTTGCACCGGAGTCAACGAGGGCAGTGGTTTCGACGTTTTTGAGGGTGCGTGAGGGGACAATGAGTTGAACGGGGATACTCAAAGATCTATTGGTTTTAGAGGATACATGCGCGGCCTTAGATATGATGGGGGAGGATCACGTCAATCGATACTCCCTTTTCAAAAACCCTGTGCGTAAGAAACGGACTTGGGGGTACCTTTGTTGTCACATTCCATCAAGTCTGGCAGTGCCGTCTCTTCTTCGTCATTCTTTGTGACAGCTACATCACCGCCTTTCGACTTCTTTTCTCCAGATGGTGCGGGGAATGTGGCGAACTTGGCTTTGCAGTTCGTGGAGGTATGGCCGGGTTTCCGGCATCAGAAGCAGAGGCCCTTGCAGGCACATTCGGATTGGAGGGCATCGGTGAGTTTCAGGGGACGAGTAGAGATTACGTTGACGTCCATGGCATCAGGGTCGACGGCGCGGGGAAGGTGGAATGTTTTGGAGGGGGCGGCGGGTTTGGCATTGCACGCCTTGATTTCCTGGGCGCGTTCCCACATGGTGTGGAAGGTCATGGCCTTTTTGTACCAGTCCTCGATTTTGGTGGGGATGGTTTCCATCATCATGATGCGGGACATGATGGGGGTGGGGATACTGGTGGAGTAGTAGCTGATAAGGATGTTGGAGTCGGTGACTCCAGTGATGGCAGCGTGGTTCTGGAATTGGGAGGTGTACGAGGATAGAGAGGGCTTGTAGATCCCCTTCGAGGTGATCATTCGGGTGGTGGACATCCAGGCGATGGATTGTCCGACAACGTCGTGGTGTTGGAAGGCCTTGTTGATCTTGTCGACAAAGTCTGCCCAGGCCCCCATGGATACGGTGCCGGAGATCGTGTTGATGCCGGCGGTGCGGAAGGTTGTCGCCCAAGTGTGGGCCGATCCTTTCATCATGAACGAGAGGATGAACGTGATTTTCTTTGCTTTGGTGTTATACACATCAGCATTGGTTGAGAGGTAGAAGAGGCATGAGTTGAACCATGCCTGATATTTGGCAAAAGAGCTGTTGTACTCGGAGGGGGAATTGAGCTTAAGCTCGACTGGTTTCGCCGTAGACATAGTGGTCAGAGATGTCAAAGGCGGGGGCGAAGGCGAAGGCAGGGGCGAAGGGTTTCGTCTGAAGGACAACATAGGAGTTCGAAGAGGCGGAGCGGTGTCCTGGTCTTCATCGGTGGAATCAGGGGCGATGACAGGAGGGGGACGCCATGTGGCGGTCCAACGAGGATCTCTGTAGTGGGACAGAGTGGTTCAGTGATACGGCTTACGTGGTAGTAGCTGTGAAAGAAGAAGCTTAGTTCTTTTGTTACACTTGGTCCAGGTAGGAGCAAGCGTAGCCTTGGATAACCCCTAGTTGGCTAAGGGCTGACACGAGAAGTGTCGGAACGATGCCAACGGGATGTTCAGCAATCAAGTGTTAAAGAACGAGTCCTGGACGTGAGGGTGTCCAGCGACGAGATCGAGTGGTTTGGAGATAGTCCAATTAATACGAAGGACAAGGACGTTGTTGTGAAGACGAGAGTCGATGCACACGAGGGATCAAGGACAAGGGACTAAGAGTATATTCCCAAGGAGAACTAAGCTAAGGGACAGGTATGCGACGCAGGGGTTTATATACCTAAGAGGAGCGTGCACGGACCAAGCTATGTAATCAGGGTAAAGGGCGTGCTTGGTAAACACCAAGAGAATTAGTAATGCCAAACAAAGGAAGCGTGACTCAAAATGAGTCATGCGCGATAAGGTATGACTCGATGTGAGTCAAGACCCGAGACAATGGTAAGAGTGATGACAGCATAAGAAAGGTGAACCCGATGGGGTTACTGTGGAGTACTGGTCATCGTGAGACGAAAGAGATAAACACGTACGATGGTGGCGCGAGAAAGGTGAACCCGCAGGTTACCGTAGAGAGTCTACCATCGTGAAAGAAAAGGATAAGTAAGAAAAAGGGCATAGCGGATGACAAAGTGTAACAAATCGTAACAGGGAATCCTTGGAAGTGACTCGAGTTTCTATGGAGTTGGAGGTGAGTTTGCTCTCCTTCACGATGTTTACAACTGAGGACTTGAACATTTCCCATTCTGGAGTTTTCAGAAGGGAATTCAGGAGAATGAAAAAGCGGACTTTGTCATCCAGAGAGAATTTCATTCCAGCAAGGCAAGACTCAATTGCTCAAAGAGCAGAGATGCAGTCAGAAACAGCAGAGGTCCCATCCCATGAGCTGCTGAAAAGTTGTTGAAAGAGGTAAAAAGTGGAGGAGATGTTTGGGGCTTCATGAAGTTTTATGAGGGCATCAAAGAGTTCCTTGGAGCTGGTCTCCTTCCGAGTTTTCATGAGGAGGGCATCTGAGATGCACAGCTGGATGATGCCATAAGCCTTTTCATCACATTCTTGCCATTCTCGGACATTGGAGTTGGTAACGACACTTGATAGCACTGGTTTTACATCCATTCCTGAGACTACTGCAAAAACTTTTTCAGCCTGAAGTTTTGCTGAAATTTGGATCTTCCAAATCTCATAATTGTTTGGCCTGGTGAGGATTTCCTCCGCATGAACAGTTTCTGAGGGAGACATGGTGTGAATGGAGTGGATAGGTTCCAGCTGAACTGGAAGTGAGTTCTGAAAAAAACAGTGTACTGAAGGAGTGCGAGATAGAATTGAGTTGTTGCCAAGTGCTGCTGTTTAGCTTGTGCCAACGGGGCTCATAACCTGACAGATTCTAAAAGAGAGGGCAGGAATGTCCAATACTCAGCTGCTGCTTAAGTGGGCAAAAATGACTTTATTCACCTAAAAGAGAGGGCAGGAATGCCCAATACTAAAGTACATTAGCTAGGAAGAAACTAAGTAAAAAGGTGCTCATCTCAGCCGCTGCCTAAGTGGGCAAAAACAACTGAGATGCTTGAAAGCAAAGTGAGAATATATATACTATGGGCAGAGGTATACTTGTATTATGTCACCTGTAATGGAGTGTGATGATGAATGTGGTAACAAATGAGAGCTAAAAGTTTAAGCGATCAAATAGTTATATACTTAAATCACTTCTAGTGTTTCTGATTTTTCCGAGTCCGGAAGAGCATGGGAAAAGTTTGGAAGTGGTTCCGGATGTTCTAGAGATGCTTCTGGTTCAGAAGGCTCAGAAGAGCATGGGCAAATTCTGGAAAGAGTTCCAGAATGTCGGAATGTTGGGAACTTGTTCACAGTTGAATACTGTCAGATTTCCAGTTTAGAAGTCTGGAATAGCATGGGAAAATATTGGAACCAGTTCCAGAATGTTGGTTCCAATGTGGAACATGGAATCGCTGGAACTGATTATGGTTGGATAGTGTCAGGAACTTTTCCTTTTCCTTTGCCCTTTCCGCTTCCTTTCTTCTGCTGATGCTATTGGAAAGCATTGTGTTTGTAGTCCTTGTCCTGGTTAATAGGAGGGACTGGTCTTTTTCCGAAGTTGAGGCGGAAGCCTCCACAACCTTGAGAAGGTTGATTCAATCAGAAGTTCTAATAAGGTACAGATGGATCCTGTGGACATGTCCATTGATTAGTTTTGGGAGGTCCACTTTGAATCACATTCGTGTGGTTAATTTGACTCATGGATTCATTCTCCACATTAGAAATGTGGGAGCACAATGGTTGTCTAGTCCCTATAAGTTGGACCTCCGATAAGATCTTTCAGGTTATGATATCAACTGTGAATTGCGCTTGATCCATGGTTTGAGTAATCATTGACATGAAAGAGAAGAAAGAGTCTGGAAGGCAAGAGAGCAAGAACATTGCTTGGAAAGATTCACTGAGCTGAAGACCAGCAGCAGTCATCATGGTGAAGAGATGACTGATTTCATCTATGTCTTGTTGAGCTCATGAGGATGAATTGAGCACCCAAGTGCTTGGTAAAAGAGAAGGAACTGGCCAGAGAGACCAGTTGTGCCAAAGAGAATAACCATCTTGTCCCAGATGGCCTTGGTGACTAAAGGATTCTGTTCGCCAGTGACTTGATTAGGAACATAGTTGTAAGAAACATTGTGAAGAAGGGAATCATTAATTGTATTGGTGATAATGCCACAAACGCATCTATCAATTGCATCCATTTGTCTTGATCAGCAACAAGAGTTATGCTGTGAAAGATGGATCCATTGACAAAGCCCCAGACAGACATAGATTCCAGGATGGATCAGACACAAACACTCCAGATGGAATAGTTCATTGGACCTGTGAGAACAGGAATTCATCCAAGTATGGTGTTGTTGGCTTTGAAATTGGGGGAGATATTGATAGCAGCCATTTAGAGGAAAGATTCTAGATTGGGAAAACCTTTGTTAATGATAAGATCATTGTAAAGATAAGTTATAAGAGAAAAAGGAGGAACATATCCATATCCAGAAGAGCATCGCTGATTGATATGCTTGTTCCACTGTCATATGCAAAATCTTTGTTGTCATTTTGGAAAGATCTGAGATCTTTCCATTTTGATCTTCCAATAGAGGTGCCATTCCTCTTTGGTAAAGGTCTCATCATCTGGTAATGACGGTTTGTATCATAAAAGATCAAGAATAAGTGAAATGAAACTATCAAAATGAAACATGGGGAAATAGTGTGGATTTGGTATAGTATGATCCTGTGCAATAAGGATATATTTGTGATTGTGAGAGATGTATGGCAGTACAATCTCCTCTACGCTATCAGTGTAGGCATTGAGATCTAGGAATGATTTATATCGTTGTTTTTTAGCCAAGTCCTTTTGATACACAGTTTCATATTTCGTTTCTACGATCCAAGGGAGATGAATAGGAAAAGAAAGGAGAGAATAAAAGTAAGAAGAACTAAGTAAAATTGCAAAGTCTGCATTTTCATTCTCCTTCTGATGCAGCAGCTCTTGTTCATTTTCTGTTAACTTCTGCCAAGTGTCCTGAAAGAACATTGAAAACGAGCTGCTTGTCGGCTGAACCTGGTTTAACCAGGCTCAACAAGGATCACGTTCTATAGTAGATTTCCTTCTGAATGGGATTAAAAATAAGTAAACAGTGATAATGATGATCAAAGAAGTAGTTCCATGAAATCATGTCCATACCGTAAAAATGGTTGTGTTCCTCCAGAGTCCAATTGGTGTTTCTCTCCACATTTGTGTTTTTCATGGAACACCAAACCCAATCTTCTTCCAAGATTTTTTGATTTGGAATATGCAACTTGATGATAAGGACATTGGGATATGATGGAGGAAAGATGTTGCGCCTAAAAATCTTGTATCCTTGACCGTGTACCCTCAGTTTGACCGTGTCCTTATATGTGTTGACTGGAAAAGCCCATCCTGCAGCTTCATATATTTGTGCAAGTGTCTCGTCGAAGTAGGCAAGACCATCGATGGAATGGAAAGAACCTTGCGTCCATTGATACTCTATCTCCTCTTTTTCATTTGAATCCGGGTATTTAGCATTGGTTTCAATTGGATGAAGAGAAAAAGGGAAGACTTCACGTAGAGAATGACTGAGGATCAATGGAAGTGCAATTGTGGGTTGTTGAGGATGATACCATGGATGGAGTACTTGGTCCTCTTGAATCCCTGGATGGATTTTGATTGCTTCGGTGCGATCAAACATAAGATGAAGGAGGGGGAGTTGGTACAGAGTTTGGAATAGGAGCGGATAAAGCCCGATGTCAACAATTTCATCACATTGATGGTGAGCTAGGAACCTGGTATCCACTAGCATGTTGTATCTCCAGTGATCTTGCTGGGTTTTTCAATGTGACATCAGCAGTTTCCTGAGAATTTGACCCTTCTTGTGTTCCTTCAGGATGTGGTGGACAAACTCATAGTCTGCACCTCCCTCTCCTGCAGTGAAGTACCTGTAGAGGAGGTTGATTTCCTCATTGGTTGGGAGCGGAGGTAGTGGCCCTTGTTCCAGGGGTTGATTGAAGAGGGGAGACATGCTGACTAGCACATTCCACTGGAAGGGCTGCAGATCCTCCCTTGCTAGAAGAGGAGAAAAGAGTTGAGGAAGAATTGGAGGCCAGAAGGGGTTGACCTGAGGAGACAATGGGATTTCTGGATCTGGTGAGGCCATGTGGTAGACCCTCTCCAGAATTGGAGGAAGGATTGCATTGATGGGGATCAAGTAGACAAGATTGGGCAATTGCGACATTTTCAAGCTGAGTGATTAGGGAATTGATGAAGAGTGGAGGTTGTGTTGGCAGTGGAGGAGAAGAATGATGTGGAGCTTGTCTTAGTCCATATGGGTTATTTGGTAGACTAGTGGGAATGGAGTGATAAGATGAATCAGATGACTGATTTGAGCAATTTCAGCAATTGGTTGTCCGATTGGCAGTGTGAGATTGGTTTCTGAGAACTCTAGTGATGATAAAGGGTTGATTTTGATGATCAATTATATTGTTAGATGATTGTCTAATGACATCCCTCTTACCGTGATTGTTACGATTCCTTTGCTTTGTCATCGTCTATGCTCTTTTTTCACTTATCCTTTTCTTTGACAATGGTAGATACTCCACGGTAACCTGCGGGTTCACCTTTCTCATGCTACCATCATACGCATTCATCTCTTTTGTCTCACGATGACCAGCACTCCACAGTAACCCCATCAGGTTCACCCTTTTCGCTCTGTCACCGCTTGTACCATTGTTTCGGGTCCTGACTCATGTCAAGTCATACCCAGTTGCACATGACTCATCCCAAGATACTTTCTTTTCTTGGCAGTACTAATTCTCTTGGCATTTACCAAGCATGCTCTTTATCCTGATTACATAGCTTGGTCCATGCACATTCTCCTGCAGTATATAAACCCCTGTGTTGTATACCTGTCCCTTAGCTTAGTTCTCCTTGGGAATATACCCTTAGTCCCTTGTCCTTGATCCTCTTGACGCATCGACTCCTGTCTTCGCAATTGCGTCTGTTACGATTCATTACGCTTTGTCATCCGCTATGCCCTTTTTCTTACTTATCCTTTTCTTTCACGATGGTAGACTCTCTACAGTAACCTGCGGGTTCACCTTTCTCGCGCCACCATCGTACACGTTTATCTCTTTCGTCTCACGATGACCAGTACTCCACGGTAACCCCATTGGGTTCACCTTTCCTACGCTGTCATCACTCTTACCATTGTCTCGGGTCTTGACTCACATCGAGTCATACCTTATCGCACATGACTCATTTTGAGTCACGCTTCCTTTGCTTGGCATTACTAATTCTCTTGGCATTTACCAAGCACGCTCTTTACCCTGATTACATAGCTTGGTCCATGCACGCTCCTCTTAGGTATATAAACCCCTGCGTTGCGTACCTGTCCCTTAGCTTAGTTCTCCTTGGGAATATACCCTTAGTCCCTTGTCCTTGATCCCTCGTGTGCATCGACTCTCGTCTTCACAACAATGTCCTTGTCCTTCGTATTAATTGGACTATCTCCGAACCACTCGATCTCATCGCTGGACACCCTCACGTCCAGGACTCGTTCTTCAACACTTGATCGCTGAACACCCCGTCGGCATCGTCCCGACACTCCTCGCGTCAGCCCTTAGCCAACTAGGGGTTATCCAAGGCTACACTCGCTCCTACCTGGACCAAGTGTAACATTCCCGACTACACCCTTCCGGGTATTCTGAGTCAGCCATGAAGGCTTCTCACATCAGAACCTCCAAATCCTTGACTTGCTCTTCTGGCACTTCCACTTGGTGTGAACATCACCTCTTTAAGGCCCACAACTCCACAGACTGCAACACATACAAGACATGGGTCGCTGAGCTGAGGAAAGGTGGATTCAGAAAGGTGGAGAAAGGAAAGGACAAGGCAAATGTGGTGGACAGGACTCCGGATCCTCCGGAAGCAGCAAACATAGCTAATGAACGTGTATCCAACTCGGCAATGCAATGCATTCATGCTTACTTGTTGTCTCAATCTAAGGACAGTGGGGGAAACACACTAATAATTGACTCTGGAGCATCCTCACATATTGTTCCCCATCAGTCCTGGTTTAGAACATACTGACCACTACATCCTCCTCATCCAGTCACTCTCGGAGACAACTCTAACACCATGGCCATAGGGATAAGGACAGTACTACTTATCTCACAAACCTCTGGAAAGAAATATGAGATAATCCTATCAAATGTCCTTCTCATTCCAGATTTCCACATATCTCTCATCTCAGTAAATCACCTTGCCTTTGCTGGCCTCTCTACTGTGTTTCCAGCCAGTTCTGGGATGTGTTATGTTTGGAAAGACTGGAACACTATACTTGTCACTGCTCACAAAGATGGACTCTACTATGCAAGAGTTATGCCAGAAAACCAACAGGAGGCTGCATATGCCACTGTGGATATAAACCTCCTACACCGATGTATGGGTCACATCTCCATGAATTGCATTCAACACATGGTGAAATCTGGACAATTTCAAGGAATAGACACACTTATCAGTACCCCTTCATTCTGTGAAGTCTGTGTTCTCCGAAAGATGAAAAAGCTGCCCTTTGAACTCCAGGAGGGACCTCGCACCACTCGTCCACTTGAAATGATCCACACAGATGTTGGAGGCCCTGTTACTCTGAGATCCTGAGAAGGTTCCCGATTTTGGTTAGTCATTGTAGACAACTTGAGTCGATTCCCTTGGGTTTACTTCATGAAACACAAAAATGAAGCTTTGCAAATCTACAAGCAATGGAAAAAGGACGTCCAAACCATCTTCCAAATGGAAATAGGCCAGGAAGACTTTTCCGAGTCTTATATCAAATGGGTTCATAATGATGGAGGAATGGAATACACCAACAAAGTATTTTGTGACCAACTTCAAACTGATGGGACACTCCATGAGACTTCTGCTCCATACACTCTAAAGCAAAATGGTTTGGCAGAATGAATAAATCAAACATTGTCCACGCTTGCAAACACCATGCTTGAGGAATCCAAACTTCCTAAGTCATTTTGGGCTGATGCAATGGCCACTGCTGCCTATGTTACTGCATGTAGCCCAGCTTCCAGAATCAATGGAAAGATTCCATATCAAGTCTTCTTCAACTGACAGGTGAACCCCACTTTCTTCCGACCCTTTGAATGTCCAGCATATGCCTATATACCAAAGGAACAATGTGGAGGAAAATTCCAACCACATGGAAAGAAGTGCATCATGATCGGATACACATATGGACAACAAGCCTACAAACTCCTGGATGTAGAGCATCAAACTGTGATCTCCAGCCAATATGTCACTTTTGATGAGACCAGAACCATTTCAGAAGCAGGATCAGCCCCATGGAATGACCTCACTGTTGAGGTAAAGTTGGGGGGGCTGCTCCCAGGACTGTCCCATCAAATAGAACATGGCCATGATGATGCCGATGATGATCATCCTCATCCACCTCATCCTAAACCAATAAAAGATGAAGATATGCCTCCACCAGTGGACAATGTTTTGGAATGACCAATCAGTCCCACTGTATAGGAACTTGCAGACCAGCTTTCACAACTCCATCTGGATACACCACCCATTCCAGCTCCTCGAGTTCCCCCAGCTCTTCCAGTTCCTCAAATTCCAGCACCTCTTCCAATTCATCCTCCTGCTCAACAGATTGCTGGGATATGCAGAAGTAACTGATTATGACAACCAGCAAACAAGAACAAAGAGTATCAGTGTACCTTGGATAAAGAGGCTGCACAACAAGCAACCCAAAAATCAAAACCACCAGAACCATCAGAACCATCAGAATCACCAGAAGCACCGGAAGCACTGGAACCATTGGAACAGTGGAGGCAGTCAGAGCATTCAGACTGTGCAGAGGATGAACCTGATATTCCAGGTGCATTTACAGCATCCATGGAGGACTTCATATTTGCTGGTGCTGCAAATTCAACTTCTGATGAATCTCTTCCAAGTACACTCAAAGATGCTTACTTTGGAGCAGATGCCAACATCTGGAAATCAGCAATGGAAGAAGAACTACAAAATCTAAATTCCAACCATGTCTATGAAACTGTTCTCATCTCAAAAGAAGTCACTCCAATTACTTCCAAGCCTGTTTTTCACATCAAATGGGAGCAATATGGAAATGTGGAATGATACAAGGTCCGCATAGTTGCACATGGATTCACCCAAAAGGAAGGAGCTGACTACCAAGAAGTATTTGCTCCAGTAGCAAATCTTGACTCAGTCCATACCCTGATCGCTCTAACTGCAAAACACAATTTGGAATTGGACCAAATGGATGTCTCCACTGCCTACCTCAATGGAGAACTAGAGGAGGATTTATACATGTTACCACCAGAAGGAATCCCAATCCAACCTGGTTATTGCTGGAAACTCCGACACCCTCTGTATGGGCTCAAATAGGCTGGACGCACTTGGAACAAGACTTTGGACCAGAAGCTCAGAACACTTGGCTTTACCCATTTAAATGCAGAGACCTGCCTCTATGTCTTTCAAAAGGATGGACAGGTCTGCTTCCTTGTTGTCTATATAGATGACTTGCTCTTAGCTGCCACAACTCGGAAATCCATGGATCTCATCAAAGCCAAACTCTCGGCAAGTTTCAAAATGCGGGATCTTGGAAAGGCCAAGTACATTCTGGGAATTGAGATCAAAAGAAACCAAAAGCTCCAGACAATCTCATTATCACAATCTCAGTACTCCCGCATAATCCTAGAACGCACCTGTTGTTGGCCTTGAACAACTATAACGACGAGCACCTATTCAACAGGCACGAGAAGTTGGTAAAAGACTAAGAGTCGATGACGGTGAGTGTTGAAGACGAGTGAGACGGTGAGGACTACACACGTGGATGGAATCAGAAGGATAGCAGTTACAAGATGCAACATAGAGTGGTCCCTTTGCAGAGGACTAGGCTGGCGAGTAAAGGAGGAGTGGTATTCAAGTGCACAAGGTCCCTATGAGGAAGGGAGGAATACAAGTGAACAGGACTGGGGAAATTACGGAGAGTAAGGGAGGGTTTATATAGAGGGAGATGAGTTTAGGGCAGACGTGGGAGATAGAATGACATGGAATACGATGGAATGTCATGGAAGGAAAAAAGCACAAATGTGAGAGAAAGAAGATGTCCATGAGGCATGACATCATAATGATGTCATGGTCTGGGCCCCAGGTCAGGTGATGTTTCCCATGGTCACATGCACTGGTCACATGACTTTGGAAAGGAACTAATGGTAAAACGGTGCTCAGGGATCATAGGATATGAGCGAAGTGTATGATAAAGAAAAGTGAAAAAACGTACAGGTTGGATGCGAACTATAACAGCACTGGTATGTCCACCTGCAAACCTATATGGACACCTATGGCATACAATTTCCAACTGTCTGCAAATGACCCAGAAGATAATCAGATCATTCCAGAACAGGTCATTGAAGGGCACCAAGTTTCCTATCTCACTGTCATCAGATCCTTAATGTACCTTATGCTCGGAACTCGTCCTGATATTGCATATGCAGTTGGAACACTTAGCCGTTTCAGTGCCAAACCAAAACTAGCACACTGGGAAGCTGCAAAATGTGTACTCAGATACATCCAAGCCACAAAGGACATGGAGCTAAGGTTTGATGAAACAGAACTTTCCATGGACTTAGACTTTCATGGATACATTGATGTTGAATGATCACAGGATCATGATAACTCCTGATCCACTTCCAGTTTCCTCTTTATGAGCAACCGTGGACCTATCTCTTGGTCTAGCAAACAACAAAGTATGGTTGCACTCTCCACTACGGAATCAGAGTATATCGGACTTAGCAATGCTGGACAACATTTGGCATGGCTTCGAACCTTCTTCAAAGAAATTGGACATCCACAGAAAGGGCCAACCCAATTGTTCTGTGATAACTAAGCTGCCATAATCCTATCCCGTGATCCACAATTCCGAGCATGAACCAAACACATCCAATGAAAATACCATTTCATTCGGGATGACCTTGTTGGCAAAGGAGAAGCAATTGTCTGCTATGTCCCAACTGGAGACATGGTAGCAGACATACTCACAAAACCACTTGTGAGGAATCAACACTGGAAGTTCGTTAAAGCCATGGGACTCCAGTTACACTCGAGTGGGGGTGACACTATTCAACCATAATCAGTTCCGGCAATTCCGTGTTCCACATTGGAACCAACATTCCGGAACTGGTTCTGATATTTTCCCACGCTATTCCGGACTTCCGAACTGGAAGTCTGACAGTATTCAACTGTGAACAAGTTCCCAACATTCTGACATTCCAGAACTCTTTCTGGAATATTCTCATGCTCTTCCAAGCTTTCTGAACCGGAAGCATCTCTAGAACATCCAGAATCACTTCTGAACTTTTCCCTTGCTCTTCCGGACTCGGAAAGATCAGAAACACTAGAAGTGATTTAAGTATATAACTATTTGATCGCTTAAACTTTTAGCTCTCATTTGTTACCACATCCGTCATCACACTCCATTACAAATGACATAATACAAGTATACCTCTGCCCATAGTATATATATTCTCACTCTGCTTTCAAGAACCTCAGTTGTTTTTGCCCACTTAGGCAGCAGCTGAGATGAGCACCTTTTTACTTAGTTTCTTCCTAGCTAATATATTTTAGTATTGGGCATTTTTTGCCCTCTCTTTTAAGTGAATGAAGTCATTTTCGTCCACTTAGGCAGTGGTTGAGTATTAGGCATTCCTGCCCTCTCTTTTAGAATCTGTCAGCTCCACAGTCTTCTTCCAACTTTTTCAAGTCTAGCTTCGTTCATGAAGCTACCATGGATTGGGATGGTGAAATTCTAAATGAAGCACGTCCTATGTCTCCTATCCATGAGGAAAGTTCACAAGCAGCCTGGTCTCAATATGATAATGAGATTGCCAATGAGGACCTTCAATGTTTTGAAAAGATCACTGAAGGAACTAACTTTAATAACTGGGAAGAAGGTGCTCTGGACACAGGTATGGATGTTGCAGAACCATCTAATTCCTTTCGAGCCCACTCTGTCTAATGTCGCAATAGAAGGAGCTGGACCGTCTAAGTGATGAGACCCTGAACCGCTTAAATCTAAGCAAGACAAGAAAAGAAAGAAAAAGATGATGTTCTCACTTGGGGGTTTAATTTTGGATAACAACCATTTTTCTTCAATTGATCAAGCTTTACCTGATCCACCTGTTCCTTATACTAATACTCCTGAATTTCGTGCTTCCACCTGCCCTACTATATATGGCAGAGATTCCTTTATAATGGAAAGCAGATCACATGAAGGAATCATACTGGTTCACCGAGACTATTATTCACATCAGGAACGTTTACCCTATGATAGAGGAGAGAAAAACCTAGATACCTTCCATGATGAAGAGAGCAATGAATATCTTATCTTTTATATCGAAGCCTTTGTGCTTCAGGGTGATTTAACTCAATCTGAGTTTAGCAAAACTCATTGGATGATTGACAGTGGATGCACTGATCATCTATTACCATTCTTAGATGACTTTGTTCATCTTGATAATCAGATCAGATCAGCATTTGTCACAAATGGAAACAAAGTTTCCATGCATGGTCCAGGTACTACATGTCCTGGTACAACAAATAAATGGTGGCTTCCATGCACCACCAATCAAACTGGAGAATGTGTGATACACTCCTAATGCATCACATAGACTATTATCGGTTCCATCTTTAACAAACTGCAGCTTTCGCTGTGAGATTAACAAATCTGGATCTAGGATCTGGAACCAAAAAGGATGTTTGGTAATACAGGCTTCTGCCTTATCACCTGTTAACAATTTCCACTGGTTTCAGTCAGCAACAATTACTTCAGATTTAGGGATTATCACTTCTTTGTCAGATGATCAATCTTATCATTTGTGGCACCAATGTTTTGGTCACACATCTCGCAACGTCTTGTGTCATGCACATATCCAATTATCAGGTGTTCCAACCATCTCTCTGCCAAAGGACCTACCACCTTGCAAAGGATGTTCTTTAAACAAGATGCTTGATCGCTCATTTCCATCATCAGGCAAGTGTGCTGCACACCCCTTAGCCCTTGTGTATACTGATCTAATGGGTCCTATGCCAACTGAACCATGCTCACAGGCTTGGTATATTCTTACTTTCATTGACAACCATTCAGGTTATGTTTTACTTTCCTTCTTGCAGGCCAAGTCAGATTGTTTGACACATTTCAAAAATATGGTTTCCTGGGCTGAGACCTTTACTGGTCATCAACTCACCTCACTACATTTGGACCAAGGGGGTGAATTTATGAGTCAGGAGTTTAGCACATTCCTCTCTTCTCAAGGTGTAACTCATCAAACAACTACTCTCCATACCCCTCAACAAAATGGACGAGCTGAGAGATTTAACAGAACCATAATGGAAAAGGCAGAAGCAATGCGCCAACACGCTTGCCTTCCTAGAGCATTCTGGCAAGATGCTGTAGAAACTGCACTCCATATCTATAATAGACAACCTATGTGTCATCATGAATGGAAAACTTCCATCGAAACATTCAATGGGAAGAAACCTGATACATCATACTTCAGAGGTGTTGGATGTCAAGCATATGTCTTCATTCCTCCAGAACAACAGCCAAACAAACTGTCTCCCAAATCTGAGGAAATGATATTCATAGGATATGAACCTAACACCAAAGGTTGGCAATTCTGGTCAAAAAAGAAACATCAAGTTGTGATCGCTACTAATGCTACATTTGACAAAGATACTTTTCCGCACTGTTCTGGAAGTCAAGAAGACAAACCTGCCCCTATTCAAATCAAAGATCACATTCCTAGATTAGAAGATCAACCTGATCCTCCGGTTCAACCTCATTTTGAACCAGAAAGACATGTATATCTTCCATTACCATTACCTCCACCGATACACATTGATCATCCATTACCTATTGCTGAAACTCCATCACTGGAATCATGGTCACCACCAGATTCTCCGAAATCAGGATCTCCAGTAGATCACACTTCAAAAGGTCCACCATCATACAAATCATTGAGAACAATGTTTTCTCCAATAAAACCAGGTATCTGCAGAACAGAACCTGAGACTGGACATAGATCTGCAATTGAAGATCATCATCAACATAAATGATACTTAGTATCAGACTCATCTCCATCATCACCTGAACAGGATCATTGGTTGGTTCCTGCTCCAGTCAGAGCAAACTGGTTGCCACCTAGACAAGAGTCTAATGAACCTTTAACAAGATTTCGCTCTTGTCCTCATCAATACCATCCAACAAGAGATGAGAGGTCTAACATTAGAGCACCGCCGGAACCATGCCAATCTGGCAGAAATCCACAACCTCAAATCATACCTGATAATGCATATGGTGATCGATCACCTGTGCAAATCAAAAGAGATCTTAATCAAGGTCTTGATCCAATTCAGGAGGAGTCCACTCAAGAATCGCAATCTCCTAGTTTTGGTCAATTGATCAATGAACAGGAAGATCTGGGAGAAATGTACAGCAATAAATGGATACAGCATCATCTCAATGCTGCTATAGATCATGGAGAATGGACCATACCAAAACAATACCGAGATATAGCTAAGCTACCTCAAGATCAGCAAACAACATGGTACGATGCATCTAAAGATGAAATCATATCTCTACATGATCGCAAAGTTTGGGATCTGGTAACATTACCAAAAGGACATATCCCCATCAAAGGGAGATGGGTATTTGCCATTCGACCTGGCAATCATGTAAAAGCTCACTTTGTTGCAAAAGGCTTTACACAGATCTTCAGAATAGACTACAAAGAAACTTTCTCACCTGTGGCTAGGTTTGAAACTGTCCGAATGGTCCTTGCACTAGCAACACTTAACAATTGGGAAATCAAAGCATTGGATGTCAAAACAGCATTTCTATTTGGCGAGCTAGATGAAGAGATTTACATGGTCCAACCAGAAGGATTCGTAGTTCAGGGCCAGGAATCTAAGGTTTGTCACTTACAAAAAGCCATTTACGGTCTCAAGCAAGCAGCCCTTCAATGGAACAAGCTGCTCCATCAAAGCCTTGTATCCTTTGGATTCAAAAGATGCACTTTAGATTGTGGTGTTTATGTTAAATTTATTGGCAAGGATATTATTTTTATAGTCATTTATGTTGATGATGCTTTATTCTTGGGTAGTAACAAGTCTCAGGTCCTCTCCCACAAGAAACACTTCATGCAAAAATGGGAATCATGAGATCTTGGCGAAGCCAAAGAATATTTTGGTATGAGAATAACAAGGGATCACAAAGCTAAGTCCCTTATCCTTGACCAAACAAAATATGCTGCTAAAGTAGTAAAGTGTTTTGGTCAGGAGAATTGTAAAGAAACTACAGTACCTCTACCTACCGGATATAGTTTGAGACCAAATGAGGGAAAAGAAAATTCACATCTTCAAAGTTGTTATCAATCTGTGATTGGTTCCTTGCTTTACATCATGCTTGGAACTAGACCTGATATTGCATACACTGTAATCAAAATGTCACAGTTCTCTTCCAATCCATCGGAAGAACATATGCAAAAAGTTATTCAGATTGTGTGATATCTCTCACATTCCCAGGACTTATGCATCAAATATAAAACTACTGGAGATAAATCAGGTTTAATCACCTATTCTGATTCTGATTGGGCAGGCGATGTGGAAACATCTTGCTCTACAACCAGATATGCAATATTTCTTGCAAATGGAATAGTCTCATGGCTTTCCAGACAACAAAAACATGTCAGACTTTCTTCTACAGAAGCGGAATACTGTGGAATGACCAAATGCGCTAAACAATTACAGTGGATATGCAATCTCTTTGGAGAACTGCATACACCGCTGGATCACATTCCTATGTGTGTGGACAATCAAGGAGCTATCTTTTTAGCATCCAATCCAGCACAAGAAGGTTGTACAAAACACATTCGTATTCACCAGCATTACATTCATGAAGCTGTTGAACATAATGAAGTGGAACTGTTTTATGTTATCACAAATATGCAATTTGCAGACATCTTCACAAAGAACCTTGGAAAGATCAAATTCCAAGAGGGTAGAAAACAACTCACACTCATACCATTCTCAACATCAGCAGTGAGGAGAAGTGTTGAGAATATTGAGTATGCTAATGAGTGTGACTCATTATCCTAATGAATGTAACTCATCATTAGGATAAATGTGGCTCACATCTATTGAAAACCTGATGACAAAGATGTGACTCATATCAAGTCATATCTATTATTAGATGACATGCAAAATAGATCATCTAACCATGAGATAAGATTGCATCTTATCATGCAAGACATTACTCATCTTGTGAAAGCATGATGCGATATGTTGATACTCTCGCATCATAGCACACCATTGTTCTAGTGCTTTTTTGCTATTGGTTAGAATACCATAGAATCTCTATCTTTTAGGATAGATAGTACATAGAAACAAACATCTTGTACAGGTATATAAGATGGCCTTATAGTACATCTTATATACATCGAATTCACATCCTCTCTTTCAATCTTACTGTTCTTTGAATAAAATACTTGGCTTCTGTACCTTTGCTCTATCACTCAAGTAAGTATTCCTACTTGAGGTTCATTCCCCTGTCTCTTCACCATTCGGAGTACTTTGTATTTCAAAAGGTTATGAGCCCTGTTTAGACAAATGGAGTCCATCTTTCAATATCATGATGCCTCCCACTGTCTCGTGTGATAAGCAGTGGTACATGTTATAGTTCATGTCCACATTGTACGCTTTTCACTTTTTTCTTACTTTACACTTCGCTCATATCTCATGATCCCTGAGCACCATTTTACCTCTAATCCCTGAGCACCGTTTTACCCCTAATCCCTTTCCAAAGTCACGTGATCAGTGCACGTGACCACGGGAAAACATCACCCGGCCTAGGGCCTAGACCATGACATCACTATGATGTCACGCCTCATGAACAGTTTCTTTCTCTCACATTCGCGCTTCTTTCCTTCCATGACATTCGACTACGTTCCATGTCATTCCATCTCTCACGCCTGCCCTGAACCCGTCTTTCTCTATATAAACCCTACCTTAGCCTCCATAATTTCCCCAGTCCTGTTCACTTGTATTCCCCCCTTCCTCATAGGGGCCTTGTACACTTGAATACCACTCTTCTCTTCTCATCGCCAGCCTCGTCCTCTGTCAAGGGACTCTATGCTCCATCTTGTTACCGTTATCCTGCCGATACCAACTACCGACATCATCTTCGCCGTATCTCTCGTCTTCAGTACTTGTCGTCGCCGTCTCTACATTTTCTATCAGCTCCTCGTGCCTGTGGTTCCAGGCCCTCGTCATTATTAGTTGTTCAAGGACGTTAACAGTACATGCCTATGATCCAAACTGTACAGATCATCTTTCTGTACATCTTTCAATGCCTAAACATAGGCAGATATGCTGTTGAAACTGATAGCATAGTCCTCCTCCATTTTCCAGGAGGACTAATGATTCTTCTCTGTTTTCTGAAGACATTTGTTATGTTCTTCGAGATCAGAACCACAACTGATTACTATCATCTTACACTGATGCTTAGGAACTACCAACTCCCAAGCATAAGTAGACAATCATCCAATAATTCATCCATACCCTTGAATACAAGGAAAGATCCTATCTGGAATCATTGTCCCACTCCATATCCTGACAACATCAGAGAGCTCTTGATAGTTCCTCAGGAACATCGCCCAGTCAAGGATACACATATCATCCCACTTGGAGTCTCTTTTGAAGTTCCTTGCATTCTTTCCAATGGAGCCATCAAACAAAATGAGATCCACCATCACGGTGAGAGGGATGTCATTAGACAATCGTCTGACAATATAATTGATCATCAAAATCAACCCTTTATTGTCATCAGAGTTCTCAGAAATCAATCTCACACTGCCAATTGCACAACCAATCGCTGAAATTGCTCAAATCAGTCATTTGATTCATTTTATCACTCTGTTCCCACCAGTCTGCCAAATAACCCATACAGACTGAGATAAGCCCCAAGTTGTTTTTCTCCTCCTCCATTGCCAACACAACCTCCACCTTTCATTGATTCGCTCATCACTCAACTCCAAAATTTCACAATCGCCCAATCTTGTCTACCCAATTCCAATCAGCACAATCCTTCCTCCAATTCTGGAGAGGGTCTACCACATAGCCTCACCAGACCCAGAAATCCCCTCATCTCCTCAGGTCAACCCCTTCTGACCTTCAGTTCTTCCTCAACTCTTTTCTCCTCCTCTAGCAGGGGAGAATCCACAGCCCTTCCAGTGAAACATGCCAATCAGCACGTCTCCCCTCTTCAACCAACCCCTGGAACAAGGGCTACTATCTCCGCTTCCAACCAACAAGGAGATCAACCTCCTCTACAGGTACTTCATTGCAGGAGAGGGAGGTGTGGACTATGAGTTTGTCCGCCACATCCTGAAGGAACACAAGAAGGGTCAAACTCTCAGGAAGCTGCTAATGTCGCATCGGAAAACCCAGCAAGATCACTGGAGATACAATGCACTAGTGGACACCAGGTTCCTAGCTCACCATCAATGCGATGAAATCGTAGACATCAGGCTTCATCGGCTCCTATTCCAAACTCCATACCAACTCCCTGTTATAGTTCGTGTCCAACCTGTATGCTTTTCACTTTTTCCTTACCTTATACTTCGCTCATATCCTGTGATCCCTGAGCACCGTTTTACCTCTAATCCTTTTCCAAAGTCACATGACCAGTGCACGTGACTGCGGGAACTATCACCTGACCTAGGGCCTAGACCATGACATCATTATGATGTCACACCTCATGGACAGCTTCTTTCTCTCACACTTATGCTTCTTTTCTTCTTTCACATTCCATGACCTTCCGTCACATTCCATCTCTCATGCCTCCCCTAAAGTCGTCTCTATCTATATAAACCCTACCTTAGTCTCCGTAATTTCCCCAGTCCTGTTTACTTGTATTCCTCCCTTCCTCTTAGGGACCTTGTACACTTGAATACCACTCTCCTCTCCATCTGCCAGCCTAGTCCTCTGACAAGGGACAACTTATGCTTCATCTTGTGACCATCATCCTTCCGATCCCAACTACACACATTGTGTTCACCGTCTCGCTCGTCTTTGACTCTCGTCGCCGTCACCTATATGTATTCTATCAACTCCTAGCACCTGTGTTCTAGATGCTCGTCGTCATTGTTGTTCAAGACCATTAACACTTGAACAGGACTCCCCAAAGTCTGACCCCACTGCGTCCCGCTTTATTTTGTATGCCCCGCCACTCACACGTTGACCGTTATGAACGTCGCAGACAAGCCGCTGCCCTTGCATTTTACCAGCTCAATGTTATCACCCCCACCCCCATCGAATTTGATCCCAATGACGATTGGGATCCTGAAGTTTTAGCAGCAGCCCGTCGCGCCGCTTGCCCCCGTCAACGTCGCCCCCATTGCGTTTATCAACAAGACCCCCGCTACATCCGATCTGAATATGACCCCGGTTGGGATCAAGGTTTTCCCAATCTCTCCGTCCTCCACCCCCACATTGTCCTTCGCCGCCACAGGTTTCCGTTCCTCTAATCCCCAGAGTGTCTTTGGATGATAAGGCACAGTAAGGATGGCCGGACCCGACCCTGTTACGTGGCAAGATGTTTTAAACCAATTCCAATTCCTGGCTGGGATAATCCAGCAGCAATCCCAGCTGCAACAACAATATTTCACCACACCCACACCCGCATCTGCACCTGTTCCCTTTAAAGCCTTCACCGACCCAGGCTCATGGGACAGCAATCGTTCCACCTTCCACAGTTGGTGGACCAAGGTCACCGCTTGGATTCAGTGTCAAACAACACTAACCAACAAGCAATTTACAGTCGCCGTCCTCCTGCACATGGAGGGTAAGGCATCCGACTTCTCCCGGATCACCTTACAAGGGTATATGAACAAGGAGGAGACCAAGTATGACGACGCAGACAAAGTCGCTGTCTGGCCATCGTGGTTAACTTTGAAAAAGGAAGTAGAAGAACACTTCCACATTGACGTCATTGTGGCAGAGTGCTATCATCAACTGGTGACATTAAAACAGGGTAACATGCCCATCGAGATGTTCATCCAACAGTTCGAATTGCTCCGCTCCAACGCAGGTCTGAGCACAGAACAAGCACTGCATCTATACAAGGAGGGCATTGACTATCAGATCTATGCCCAGATTTCCCTCCGCTCTCCTGCCATTGACAACACCCTGGTCAAATGGCAAGAAACCGCCATCTCGATCAGGAAAATCTTCAACCAAATGTGACTGGAACGATCGTGTTTGGAACAGACTCAGTTCCAACCTCGTCCTAACCAGTTCACGGAGACGGGCACTCAGCCGGGCCGAGGGGCCTCAATGGACACGCGAGCGATCCAACCTACGAAGGACACTTGCACTTGTTACAATTGCAATGAGGTAGACCACATATCTCGAAACTGCACCAAACCCCGCCGTCCTCGGGGAAATCCACAGTTTAACCCACTTATGGGTCGAACATCATATCCGCCCCCTCGCACCCAGACTTGGGAGATCGCCACTCCCTCTACTTCTGTCAGTGAACAAGGTTCTGGAAATCCCCAGTGGATGACCGAAGAGGCCCAGGCCTATTACTTTGACCTCTTTGAGGCTTGTGCCCGCCAGATGGCGGCCGATGGACTAAAGAATTCAGGAAAAGAAAAGGCTGAGTGAATCTGGGAGATACTCCCTCGGCCATAGACAATTCACATGTATTATCTCAGTCTTCTCTTTCT
>JBBPLZ010000069.1:0-28566 GCA_038090055.1 Hemileccinum hortonii | reverse complement strand
TCCCTGCCTGCTTGTCATAAGTCGTGTTACTCCTATTCTACAGGAAACACTGAATTGGGTGGTTGAGACCATGCACTCAACTCCACGATTATTCCCCTGACTACGCGATAAATTTGCTTATCACAGCTGTCGCTAAGGTGTAATCACAACGTTTTCACGGATGGTATGAGTTGATCTCTAGGAGTTGAGGCTTACTTGCAACTCGATTAAACATTGCGCTGTTCCCGAGAGACTCGGGCCACCAGGACGATCCTGGCACGTCGGACATGGCTCATACAGTGTCTAGTTTAAAAGCTGGCCAGTCCTCGTTCACAGTTATGAGTCAGCGGTCAACATTCGGTATGGTATCTTGTCTCTTTGTTGTCCCGTTCCTTCTCTCACCCAAATATTTAGAGTCGCTCCTTGAGTATTCAATCTGTCGCTACGGAATGTCTCCCGCCTCCCTATCCACACCTACAACCATCCTCCTTCCTGATCTCATCTCACACTGCACGTTTAACCTCCGGGTGGACCGCAACCAGAAACTCGTCTCCGCAGAGTCGAAGCGATGGCTCTTCAACGGTGACCCTGGCCTTGATAAAGCCGCTCATCGTGCCTTCCACGGCCTCAAGGCCGGGAAGCTCGCCGCGACCTGCTACCCCAATTCTGGATATCCTCAGCTTCGCGTCTGCAGCGATTTCCTCCACTGGCTCTTCCATCTCGACAATCTCTCCGATGACATGGACGATCGTGGTATAGACAATGTCGCCAGCGTGGTCATGAACTCGCTTTATCACCCATATACATACCGTCATCCCGCCCGTCTGAATCGGATGACGACAGAGTCCGTATTCATTTGCTGGTGCATCGAACCCGCTGCTAACGTCTTCACACCCGATGGCAGTTTCTACAAGCGGTTCGTCGAAACAGCCTCCCCTGGTACTCGCCAGCGTTTCCAAGATACGATGCAGCTCTTCTTCCAAGCGGTCCGCCAAGAAGCCCTCGACCGTGCAAACAGCACCATTCCAGATCTTGAGTCGTACATCGTCCTCCGCCGCGATACGAGCGGGTGCAAACCCAGCTGGGTGCTCATCGAATACGCGCACCACCTCCACATCCCCGATGACGTCATGGATCATACCATCATCCACAGCCTAGGCGAAGCCGCCAACGACCTCGTCACGTGGTCTAATGTACGTCCAATGGTTATCTCGCTTGGTTTTTTGAATGCGAACGCACAGGCATCTGTTTTCTTAGGACATCTTTTCGTATGATGTCGAACAATCCAAAGGTCACACCCACAACATGATCGACGTGATCATGCACGAGCAAGGTGTGGGTCTGCAGGACGCCGTCGACGCCGTCGGCGCGCTGTGTACGCGCGCGATTGATCGGTTCATGTACGACCGCGCGTCTCTGCCGTCGTGGGGCCCTGCGATCGACGCCGACGTCCGTGTGTATGTCGACGGGCTCGCGGACTGGATCGTAGGGAGCTTGCACTGGTCGTTCGAGACGGAACGATATTTTAGGAGGGAGGGAGGGCGCACCAAGGCGAGCCGGCTCGTCACGCTGCGGCCCAAGGTTGCTCGAGCGGCACCGGACAGGAAAGTATCAGCTGAGGTAAAGTAGATGCGATTCCAACCACAGATCTTATTGTTACACTTGTATCGCGTAGGAACTAATGTAATCAGATTCCGATGTTATGTATCCTGTATCACGGGGAACGTAAACGATTGCAGGGCAACCAGGTCCGGAGTCGTGGCGGTACGATGAATGTCTGCGTATGAGAAACACTGGATATACCGGTGAGGCGTACGGTAAAACAGGGCACCAAAAGCACAAGATACGAATGTGCACCAACCCATCCACCAACGAGCGACAATCACAAACAAGAAACATATATTTATATACATACTCAAAAATGCTTGGGACGGGGGCGATGCGCTTCGAGGCCGTTGCGTGCGTTGCCTGGGATTTCTGGTTCAAAAGGATTCCCATCCTTGTCATCAAACCGCACGCCCCTCGCATTCCAGCGATGCCGCCACTTTTGGATAAAGCGCGCATGTTCCACGACGCCTGCCAGCGTCCCCGTGTTGCGAATCCGAATCTGTGCCAGCTTGGGTAGATTCGACTCTTCAATCTGGCACATCAGATCCTCGAGTGGTTTCATGATGTACGCAGCGAATATCTGAACGGGGACACCGACGAGGTCTTCGCTGATGGGAAAGATACCGATACGTTGAAGGGAAGGGTGGTAGAGATTGTCGAGTTGTTGGTGTGGAAAGATGGTGACAAACGTTTCGAGGTCGGGACATTTGGCGATGATTTCTGGGAGGAGCGGGGTGTAAGCGACTGTCCTCACGATACGAATCTTGTGTCCGTGCGTTTGTAAGAAATCAGGGCTGAATGGAGAAAAGCCTTCGAGACGGCGTAGACAAGGGAGTTGATCAGAGGACTTGGAGAGCATGAGAAGGAGGGTATTGAGCGGGACATTCCCTAGAGATGCGTGACAGAATGAGGGGCTGTCACCTAATATCAGGGTTCTGAGGTTTGGCAGGATGAGGTGCTCCTGACGGGGCTTTTCGGAGAATGAGCCATGTATATTGGCCAGGGTAAGGCTCCGAAGGCAGTGCAAGTCCCGCAGGATATCCAACAAGTCGTTCCAGCCTGGACTCTCGTTACAAGTCCACTCCACCCTGCGGAGGGAATGTGGGCACGTCATAAGGAGCGCTCGTATAACTTCGGTAGGTGTCTGGGAGGGAGGGAGGACGGTCTGCGAACTGGGCGTTAGTGACATGTAAAAGTTGCTGTTGATGAATATCTCGAGGTTGGGAGTACACCGCAAGAGCCGGGCGAGATGTCTCGCGTCGTCTGGTCGTGGGTTATGGAGTTGGATATCCACGCGGCGGGTCAGCGATCCAAGCGCACGAACGCCGTCGATTGCCTTGCTTTTCTCGAGACGATCGGCAAAGATAACGACTTGTTTGGGGCAAGTAAGATGGATATGCTCATGAACGAGCTCTGATACGATTGAATACCAGTCTTTGTCGACCAGCAGAAGTGCTAACCGAGTGGAAGGTGTCATGTTCCAATAGACATCGGAACCACAGGTCTCGGAGAAGGGGTCGAGTCGATCAGTCTGCAGCACGCCGGGGACTCGGATAAGCAAGGAGAAGATGTGCCTCCAAACTTCTACGGGGAGCACTGGTAGTGGGTCCATGATAGGAGCGCTGTGTCTTGCAGGATGTGGGGCATGAGGTGTCGCCGCACAAGTGACACGACATAATCCTAACTTACCACCCAAACTAGAAGGAATAGCGATGCGAGAAAAGGGCGGAGCTGCGACAACAGACGACTCGGAATGTCAGCGAGACGAAGGGTTCAGATCAAGTCACTGGTAAAGAAGGGTAGTCCCATGAGCACCATTTATAGTAAACCGTGTTTGGATCAGAAGGTCTTGCCAAACAGCCATCTCGCCAATAAGCGAACCTGAGAATCTCATTTACAAGTCATGTCAAAAAGAAGAGCACATTCACAGTCCTTTTCAGCAGCCAAAAAAGTCAAGATCCAGTACGGATCACTCGACCACTTACCCTGGAAATCCGTCGCGAGACCCGTCGAGACCGGCCTTGACGGCGACGACGGCATTCTCGAACTCGAAGAGGTCGACAACGTCGAGATCGTCTACGACGAAAAAGATGGGGCAAAAGTTGTCAAGTTTAACGTTCGTTTACCTTCTATGTGACCTGCCGGAATGGCGTTTGATGTGTGTGTAGGTCTTGGAGCTTCCGGACTGTGTTGCGGTTGACGAACCGTCAGTTGTGGAGCCTCCCACTGGCCTGACAACAGAGTCCCACCCATCCGCTACTGTTTTATTTGATGGTAGGAATTTCATTTCTCATTCCGCTTGGTCTCATACGACTCTGAGTCTAGCTTCACTCCTGCCTAAATGGCAAACGTTTAATTTACATCCTCACCTCCTCCAGTTGTTATATAAAAAATCGTTTGCATCCCCTACACCAATCCAATCGCAAGCACTCCCGTTTGCGCTCTCCAGCCGGGATGTCATCGGCGTGGCTGAGACGGTATCCCTTATTCACTCTGCCGCCCCCGCCAAGCCTAACACAGGTACCCATAGGGATCAGGCAAGACCCTCGCGTACGGGCTACCCATTCTTCATCGCATCCTCTCACAGCCAAGGCTTCCTACCCAAAGACGCATCCTCCAAGCCCTCATCCTCGCACCAACTCGAGAACTCGCACTCCAGGTTTCGGATCACCTCAACGCATTTTCCAGGGCCACTGGTCCCATGCTCAAGGAAGAGTCCGAGGAGGTGGTTTTATCCAAGGCGCATACCAGTCAAAAGGGACACGCACGCGCGCCACCCCTTGTCAGCATCGCCGTTCTAGTCGGAGGGATGTCGGCTCAAAAGCAACGGCGGATCCTTGATCGCGGAGTCGACGTTTTGATCGCAACACCCGGAAGGTTGTGGGATACTCTAGAAGAGGTGCGTTCTTGATGAAGCACTTGTGAATCAAGAAGAAGACTGTTCTTGTTTCTTTTTCGACTAGGATCAAGGTCTCGTACAACAAATTCGGAATCTTAGGGTTCTTGTGTTGGACGAGGCAGATCGCATGATTGAAGCTGGACACTTTGCCGAGATGGACAACATCATCCGTCTCACCCTCCGCCAATTAAAGTGAGGCCATTTACCTGGCACGAACTTGCTCTGACACATCCGATCCAGAGAGGATGAGATTGAACCAGAACCCAATAGCGAGGAAGATAGCCTGAGCTCACCACGGAGCGATGATTTACAAACTTTTGTGTTCTCTGCCACGTTGAGTAAGGTCCTCCAACGAAACCTCAAACGACGTTCTAGACCCAAGTTGGGAAAAAAGGGTAACTCCAAACCACCTAGCACCCTCGGTGAGTCACTGCCCCGGCCGTAAATGAATCGCAGCACCCACCCCCACGTAATTTGCACAGATGAACTGCTTCTTCGACTTGACTTCCGGGACCCGGATCCAAAAGTCATTGATATCAGCCCAGAGGGTGGTGTGGTCTCCACGCTTCAGGAGAGTAAAATCGAGTGTCTCTCCTCGGAAAAGGTAATGTCACAGGCATGTTGGTCCAAGTATCCATTCATTTACGCCAGCTCCACAAGGATGCTTATCTATACTACTTCCTCCTCCGATACCCTGGTCGCTCCCTCGTGTTTCTATCGGCAATTGACGGGATCAGACGTCTCACGCCTCTCTTGGAACTCCTCAATCTCAAAGTATTCCCCTTACATTCGCAGCTGGAGCAGCGTCAACGCCTCAAAAACTTCGATAGGTAGATATCACGTCCGACGCGCTATTTTTAGCACCAAATTGATCTAACTCGGCAGGTTCAAGGCGACTCCTAACGCCATTCTCCTGGCGACCGATATCGCGGCACGAGGACTGGACATACCAGCAGTCGACCATGTGATACACTATCAAATCCCGCGCTCTGCTGATATCTTCATTCACCGGAATGGTCGAACTGCGCGTGCAATGCGCCAAGGCTTCAGTCTGCTCATGTGTTCCCCGGACGAGAGGAGAATCGTGAGAGCGCTGCTCTCGAGTCTCGGCCGTCGTACGTGGCTCCCGTCTCCGATGGCGGACCGTTCTGCTAACGATCTGACTGCGCTATCAGAGGATACAGATATACCCGATGTCACTGTTGAGCTGACGTTGCTCGATCATCTCAAGGAGCGCATCCGATTGGCGAGACAAATCGATGCCCAACAGCACCAGGTTCGGAAGAAACACCATGAGCGCAGCTGGCTGAAAGTGGCCGCGGAAGCGATGGAGATGGAGCTTGACTCGGATGTCATGAGGTACGTGTTCCACCCCTGTCTTGATCGAGGGAACGTGTGCGACTTGACCGGGCCGCCGTGCCGTGTCAGTGCTTCCGAAGAGGAGGGTAAGCCGATTAAACAAGAAAAGAAGCGGACCAACGTTCGGATCGCAGCGTTGACGGCCGAGTTGAAGGAGATGCTCGCTCGGCCGCTGATCGCTAGGGGGGTGTTGACCCGATACATTACCTCGGGCAGTAGGCCTATTGCAGACGATATCCTTTCGGGAAAAGGTGAGTCACACTGACTTTTGATATAATGATATCTCCTCGGGGCTGGTATTAACATGAATTGTACAGTGCATGAAACCATGTTGGGTTTGACCAGGACGGATGCCCGGAGCGATGTCGTGAGTGTGCGTCAAAAGTGCCGGGTAGACTCGCAAGCGGAACACGACGAATGGGTCGGCATAGGCTCCTGAATTCAACACGAGTCGCATGGATAATGACGTCGAACACGCGTTGCTGATGGATGTCGCTTCGGTGGATCTTGAACGCTTGAACATTCGAAAGGCAAGTTTTGTAACGCCTCGAGGCGGCTTGGGTCATTGTCTTCGTACACGTGTACATAACTCAGTGGACAAGTGCGGTGCAAAACTTGAGATGTTGATGGGTGGCGCTGACCTCTTCTTACGACATGTTTTCAAGTCCAAACTCCGCTCTTCTCTCTGACATTTATTTATTTATTCCAAGTGTATCCGCTGCGCCAAGCTGCACTTTTTCTCCCTCTTGTCCAAGTACGACCCCGATGGATTCCCCTCGCCTAGCGTTGCCAGTGTACACTGTTGCCAACGCCTTCATCAAGTTCAGACGAGCTCGTCACGACGCACTCGATTTCGCCTCGGGCATACCCGTCACTCACCCACCCTTGTGCGGCGACAATGCGACGTGTAAACGACGAGTACCACTCGAACAGGGAGATCACTATGTCTGCGTGGATGCGGTGGATGTCGTAAAGTTGCTTCGGGGCTCGCGGGCGAGTTTGTTTGAGAGAGCCATGTTTCTGGGGGCGAACGTGCTCGTCGAGGAGAGGTGGGTTGTTCTCTCTGTCTTCCTTCTTTTCCCTCCTCCCTTTTTTGTTGCCAAGCTGTCTTTGGTTGTGGCATTGGCGTTTGCGTTGCCACCTTTTGGCGAGCATGCAGTGGCGGATATCTGAATATCTACCTGCTGTGTCTTTCATGGACATCACAACATGAGACAAGATGGCTGACCATATGTCCGTCTCTTCTAACAGCTGGGTCTGCCGAATACGTATGCCAAAAAATAGGCATGGCAAGTTTCATGTACAGGTCAGTCATGTGATCCAAGACAATATATCGTACTAACCTCAAATCGGTGGTATGGTTTAGATCCGATACTATGCCTCCGCCTCGCGGTCGTCTGTCCCAGATCCACAAAAGCCTGTCGCCTTGGACAAGGTGATGAACGTGCCCGGATTGATGACGATTATTCAACGTGAAGAAATCACTCCTTGAAACTCTTTTTCTGCATGCATTATTCTACCCCATATTTCATGTCTATATCCACACCCGAGCATCTTTGCCCTCATCCGAAGGAAGCCAATGTTCCTTTTCACCTTTTACCCTCGGACAATCTCTCAGGTGAACGGACCTCGCTACATTACCCACATAATGTGCCTTAATACTTTTATTTATTTATCTATTGCACGACCCCCTAACGACTATTTATTATTTTATCTCAGACGTGTACTCCATTCTTTTAGGACACTCTATTAAGTAAATATCTACAAATCAAAATCATATGGAACTTGAGTCATTTGGATCTAAACTTGCCACACGAGTGGGGTTCCCGAGATACCTCACCACTACTGGATTACTAGACTCTAGTGTGAAGACGAGAAATGAATCTATGGAATGGTGGTAGCGTAGACATTATCGCATGTGCTCGGGAAGACGTGAATTACCGTTGAATCCAAACCGAGTCTTGTCCGATAGGTACCATTAGGTTTTGCCACGTTTGCTGAAACACCGCATTGACAGCTGAGTGAGATGAGGTACCAGTCACGGACATGTACCATGATAGTATGACCTGCCAGCTTTCCCAGCGTCGCGCAAGCCTCAAGTGCCGCACAGGATATAGCCGCGTAGGCATGACCTTGACCTCCAACTTTTGCTGGCTGTCCTCTCATCACAGCTCCCAGATGCGGCGGCTACTGCCAGTGATAGTGGGTCACAGAGTCATCAAAAGCACGTATACGTCCTCCTTCACAGCTCAGTCTGACAAGCCTGACAGCGAGCCTCAGGCTCTTCCCATGGCAACCAAATGAACGCCTGCACTGACTCGGGTATCGGACGCTGTCTGTGAGCAAACAGCGTAGTCAGATCCCATCGCAAACTGTGCATCTCTTGCGGTCTCAAAAGGTGGGACGTACAACTTCTGAATCCTCAACAGGATCTTCTACGATGTTCCCCTCTAAAGCTGTACTGCCTCTACTATTCATCGCGCTATCCGCCGTAGTCGCAACCCCTCTCAGCCGTCGTACCGGCAAGGCCACTCTTGGCTTCACAGCGAGGATCAATGAACGTGGTACCGGTCTCAGCATTGCTGAGAATGACCGCGCTCGCGCCCAGGCCATGAAACAGCTTTCCTACCTCGGCAGGCGCGACAGGCCCGTCAGCATCACTAACGCTGATTTGTCCTACACGGCTCAGGTTGGAGTCGGAGACCCTGCAACAGAATGTAAGTTTATCTACCACCGTTGTAGATACGGGAGCTGACTGATCCTAGACACCCTTGTGGTTGATACCGGAAGCTCCAACACATGGGTCGGAGCAAATAAAACATACGTCCCAACTAGTACAAGTCATAATACCGGGAACAACGTCGTATGTGTTTGACGAGTCCCCATATTGCTTGCACTGAGCTAAGAGGTACCTGCAGTCGGTGATTTACGGTTCTGGGTCATTCTCTGGAGAGGAATGGATTGATACTGTCACGCTCGGTCCTGATTTGGTGATCAAAGAACAGTCCATTGGCGTAGCTAACAAATCGTTCGGTATCGGACACTATGACGGTATCCTTGGCGTTGGTCCCCACAAGTTGACCTCAGGCACGGTGGCGAACACCAATATGACACCTACGGTAACGGACAACCTTTATGCGCAAGGAACGATCCCGGAGGAAGTACTTGGGGTCTACTTTGTCCCGACCGCCGAGACTACCACTCAAGGAGAGCTCACGTTTGGTTGCTATGACAGTAGCGTTATCACCAGCCCCGTCAACTACGTCCCGCTCACAACGACTTACCCGGCGTCGAAATACTGGGGTATCAACCAGTCAATCACCTATGGGGAAAACACGACTATCCTGTCGGAGACCGCTGGTATTGTCGACACTGGCACTACCCTCGTTCTCATTGCCACGGGTGAGTGGCGTTTCAAGACTGGCTGACCTCATGCTGACTTGTTGCCCTACAGACGCATTCCAGACATATCAGAAACTGACGGGCGGTACCTTGGACCTGGCTACCAGCCTCCTTTCTATCACCTCCCCCCAATATGATAACCTACAGTCGTTGTCATTCAATGTCGGCAGCAGCTCCTATGAGCTCACGCCTAATGGCCAGATATGGCCTCGTTCGCTCAACACTGTTATTGGCGGTAGCTCTACTGGGATCTATCTCATCGTCAGTGATATCGGAACCCCGTCTGGGGAGGGCCTCGATTTTGTCAACGGCTATGCCTTCTTGTGTGTCCATGCCTTTATCTGCTTTTGTCCATTGATGTTAATGTTAATCACTTTTCAGGCAGCGCTACTACAGCATATTCGATACTACCAACAGCCGAGTTGGCTTTGCCTCTACTCGATACACTGAGTCTACGTCTAACTAAGGGGTCATTCATCCTTACATCCAATTTTGGTGTTCTCTCGTATGCTTTTTTTCCATCCGATCATTATACCTTGCGTAAATTCATTCGTGCCCGGTATTTTGGTTGTCGGTGCATTGCTGCTGAGTGAACAATTCAAGTGGTTAACTATTTCGACACACGCGTTTCCTGACAGCGTGAATTGAACGTACAGTGATGTGGAGATGAGTTGGGGGAAATGTTGAGGTGGTCAGCTTGTTTGAAGCCTGGGCACGAGCACTGGCACGGTGCTTCTCAGCAATGCTAAGACCAGCATCATGCTCATTGATCCTTGCCGTGAAGCCAAGGGTGGCCCTGCCGGTGCAACGACGACTGAGAGGAATTGGATCCGCGTGCTCGACCAACGGCGAACGGCCTGGAATACCTGAGAAAGTGTCCATGTATACATGTCCATGCCCGCTTTCCTCTCTGGATACTACGCCTTGGTTCTGGGTTAATCTTGTCTTTTGCAGTTGGGTTATATTGCATGGAGAGAGATAGGATCGAGACCACCGTCATTTGCTATCACAATTCCCTGGGACACAATAACATCCATGCATCCAAAAAATGAGGGCTGAAATGTTATGCAGAAGCAGTATCTTTCAGGGAAGCACGTAAGGTGATGACCTCATCATCGTTGCCTACAAACGTTTTGTCCAAGATGGCAGTGACATTGTCTCCTGCCCATTAAGAGTCTGCTTTCGGAAGGCAAAGGGAAACGGCGGCCTGAGAATGACTTTCCCAGGATAAACAGAGCCAAGTCCAGACGGAGCCGAGTGAGAAGGGCGGCGTTGTCGAATCTGGTTCGCAATCAAAAGGGGCAAGCTGAAACCATCAATCAACACATGCCGGTGAACGGTGCCAGTATAGTTCTGTGAAGGTTGGAGTCAAGTCGGGTTTTCGCAATAATATATTTGTCCGGTAGGACATTCCTCCTCTCATTTGGTCGCAGTTATGTAAAGGAACCTGAAGGCTTGATCATAATCTGTCTCTCGGACCATATTTCATCGGCCGGAAAGACATGTTTCCACAAGGCGGTGTTGTAAGCTCCACACCTGGATCACGGAAATTTCCCCAGGTGCTGATAGAGCGGGCCCGTCGGAGCCATCGTATCAGTACTCGGAGCACCATCTATCCAACCCCACGGAGCTGATTCGCTTCTTGAAGATGCTCCCTGACCTGTTGGGCTCAAGAAGGTTCTGCGCAGTTGGGCAAGTGACTTCATACGCTCACAGCCCTGGTTTACTTCCCGCACAATCGTATCTTAGAGTTTCCGAGCAACTGAGTCAAGCTCGTCATTGAGCCATTCACCCATATGGCCAGAAGGAGGACGCACTCTCAGCCGATAATAGCGATGTTAATGGTGGAGATACGTCGGACGCGAGTGAGTGAGTACCTATGATCATAAGTTGTCCATCAGTTTAAGGTCCAAAGGCCAGCAATGGATGAGGGCTATTGGCCGCCAACGTAAACGAATGCCCTAGCACTCACAAATAGGCAAAGTCGGTGGTGCTCGGTCAGCCCACTTTTCCTTTTCCTTTCCCCAGGATCATCGGTCATTAGGGGGCATTGCGCCGAAGGTCCGACCGACAATTGGTGTACATGCAGGGAATTAAATCATCCATTGAGGATGCCTTTATCGTCTACCGGCGTAGACCATCACAAGCTTCGTCGACCTGGATAAGCCAAAACGGCCCGGGGTTCCACACCGTGTGTGCGATTCAGTATCGTCCCTTAAACCTTCAAAATATTGGTCAGTATATGAAAAACAAAGATTATTGTCCAACATCACTTCGCATTGTTCATTTTGCTAAATTCTGTGCAAACTTGCCTAAAGTTGGATCAGATAACTTACATATTACGTTGCGGTTGGATGCTTGATAATCAAGCCAACGTCGTCGCCGTCAAGTATTACGAGTGTGCATTGAATCGGCTCGGGCAAGAGCCTGAGCGATTTCACCTTTCATATTGGCCGAGCGAACGCGTGGTCACAGCCAGTCACCGGTCACGGTAGATGAACTCCTTTGTTTCCAGTTTGAGCCTTGCACTCACCGTCACGATCGTCCAGATTTTTTTTCAGATCACACATTGTCTTCAATGAGCATGGATTGCACCAAGAACCAGAACCGATATCAATAGCACATTGAACGGGGTCGCAGCTGACCGGACCACGGAAGCCTTCAAGTTGGCACAGATCGGAAGCAATGAAGACGCGTAGATGTTGCGCTGAGCACGGCGGAGCAAGAGCTGAGGCGGGGATTACTTCTGTCCCCACAGCGCTGGGAAGAGAAGATCACTGTTCTGAGGGGCAGTGAGCAATATTTAACAAAGAATTGCGGCGTACGCTGGGCGGTGATGTGCAGGACATATTCGTGACCGGGACCGTTCGTAATTTACCACAGCTGTCCAGCTTACGCCCAGCCTCCCCCATTCCATGTATAGGTGAACGGTACCACCTAAGATCGAGACAACAATCCCAATTGGCTTGCGTCTGGATGAGAAAAGTGAATCAAAGCCATGTCATACTCGGTTCGTCTTGATTTTCTGGTAACATTCCACAATTCGCTCTGCTCAAACGGACTAGCTTAACACACACAGCCGGTGTTCTTCAACCTTGACTATTTTGCAAAGTTTCGGGCCGACTCTTTACCTCCGCTTTTCCTGAGATGACCATCGACAAAAGAGTAGATCCTCCAGATTCCTTCCACGATCGATGATATCATGTGGGCGGCGATTCCAACACCTCCGCAGACTCTTAATTCATCATTGTCTAATTCCTTTCCATGGTTCTATCACGCCGTTCATGGATATAATGTTGTTATTTCCCCGTCGTTGAGATCAATGGAAGTTTCCAGGCAATCCAGAAGATGGGTCCGGATCACGGCTACTATCAATACGACATACTTTGTCCAACCATGGGCAAACAAATTTTTGGTGTGTATAAATTACACTCGTAACGGGGTCGAACCATTCAGCAACCCCAGCACCCAGAATCCGATTTCTCTGCACAACAAAAGCTAACTCCATCACAATGTCTGAAATGCCCGTTACCATAAAGCGTTCTCGTTACCATGGTTGGCTACCGCGCTACCGGGAAGTTCACAGGGCTTTCATCAAACAAAAGGTGTCCAAGGCTGTCGCGCGGAGGGAACACGCAAGGCGCTCGAAAAGCGAGGTGTTACACACTGATGCAGTCGCACGCTTCGCCGCCGCCATCCTCGGCGATAGCGTCATGCAAAACCTCTTTGAAAAGATTTTCCTCCAGGTCAACACTGATCCCCAGGTATGTATGGTCAAATGAACATCTTCAGTACGGAAACCAACCTTGTTCCTTAGTGGGTTGATCCCAACTACGTCGTGACAGACTTTGAGACTCTCCTGCACCTCCTCGACGTGATCGTACAGGAGCCTCCTGCTTACTACAAGGCCGAGCGTGAAGATGGCAGTATCATCGGCGAGCCGATTGGCGTACCGATGTACCTCGTCTTTGATATGCTCAGCAACACTTCTGCGGCCTATGACCTGTTCCGCTATGACCCGTTCAACACTGCGCTCAAGATCTTGTTGGATGGTTGGGGCACCTACCTCGCGTCCCCAGATTCCAATTCTACTCTCACAACCGGTCCAGATGGGTGGTTCAGCGCGGAGTCGATAGCTGGTTTTGAGCCCTACATCAAACCATTAAGCTTCGACGCCACTTACGTCTGTCCCGACCCATCTGCAGCAAACAAAGGTTTCCAGTCGTGGGATGCCTTCTTCACCAGAGCACTCCAGCCTCAAGCACGCCCTGTCTTGTTGCCCGACAACGCCTACCTGATTCACAATGCCTGCGAGTCCACCACTCTCCGCTACGCCAGCAATGTCCAGCTTCACGACACGTTCTGGCTCAAAGACCAGGAATACTCGCTCTATGACATGCTTGGTTCAAACGACGAAGACGCCCAGCAATTTGTGGGCGGAACGGTTTACCAGGCGTTCCTTGGTCCCCAGGACTATCACAGATGGCACAGCCCCATCAACGGCATCATCACAAAGGCTGTTGTACTCCCCGGCACCTATTATGCCGTGCTCCCCGACGACGGTGCGCCTGCTGACGACGACATCGAGCAGGGCGATCCTCACGGTGCCCTGATCCGCTCCCAACCCTGGCTTACGGTTTCCGCCGCCCGCGCCCTGATCTTCATCCAGGCGGACAACCCTGGTATCGGGTTGGTATGCTTCATTGGAGTTGGGATGGCGGAGGTGTCCACTTGCGAGGTCACCGTCCAAGCCGGCCAGCGGGTCGCCATCGGAGACGAGCTGGGAATGTTCCACTTTGGTGGATCTTCCCATACGCTCATCTTCGGTCCCCAGGTCAACATCACTTTCGAAGACTTGGCGGGCAGACCCATCGAAACAAACAACCACTACTGGATCAACACCATCATTGGGAAGGTCGCGCAGGAGTGATTGTGAGGTGTGATGGTATGTTTGAGGATGGATGCAAGGTTGGTGGTTTGCTGTACGATATGGGCGGTATGCGGCGGGGGAAATTTGCAAATGATTTGTGCAAGTAGTGCCAGTGAATCGATCTTGAACTTTTGGCCCCTCCTTCATGTTCCAGTCACGGAGAGTTGGAGCTTTGTGAACAAAGAACTCGGTTAGATGTGACACGACTTTGCTGAAGCCTGTCATTGTGTTGTTCTCCTAGAGAGCTGGCATTAGTCGTCTCAAGCTAATGGCGTCTACCGTTGTTCGTCTGGATTGTTGGCATGGCCGGATCGTGGGTCTGGGCTCCCTGTGCACCTTCTTGGATTGTGCTATCACAGTGGTGCAACTTGGCGCTGAACATCAGAACCATCATCAGTACTCGGCGCTGCTCTTAGCCTAGCCTGAGTACTTAGTACTTAGTATCCACTCGCTCCTACGACGAAGTTGATTTGCTACCCTCTGCCAGTGTAGCTCGCTACTAGTAGGCCCAAGCAGGTTTACTTGCCTTCATGCGCTCGCGGCCCTGGTTCACCCGTGCAATCCTGTATCGGAATTTCTGAGGGCTTGATTAGGCCTGTCATGAGGTGATGATGGTTCAGCCACAAAACTTGTCAAAAATGTCAAGGATAGAAAAAGTGACGGTGGGAAAGGTGGGAGGCAGCAGCGTGACGTGGAGGTGGAAGCTGTTGATGATGATGAGATGGAAAGCAGAAGGTATGAATATACTGGAAACGCCGTCGCATCCAGCCGGCGGTCAGGCAGATCGTGGAGGGACTCGGTCAGTCTATCTAGTGAGACCCTTCAGTCACAATGAAAAAGTGAGGAGAGGCTTGACGTCTCAGTGTATCTTCAACTTGAACGCATGTTCTGCTGGCTTCTCCATACTGTCCCATGTGACCATCAGAGTTGATGAAGCACCATTTGGGGCCATTGTCCATGGATTATGGGAAATTTACGAGTGTTGAGCCGCCCGCACTTCCTCATCTGCACCATCGCCTATCGCCTGGGTAGGAGGTCGCCTTCACGATGGTAGTCTTTCTGGCAGACTGGTTTGAAATCAGATATATTACTTATAAGATACGCAGGTTGAGAAGGTCGCACCGGGCCACTCGCGCGAACTATTCAGAGTAGAAGGAGAATCTAGTTGAGAGTCCGCGCTGATGTACCAGTGTGACGCATGAACATCTAGCTCTTTGAGGTCGTGGGCGGAGAAGTCGAACCACTTCTTATTCTGTGCAAGAATAAGGTAGAACGCGTGTTTGCGCACGACCAGTTGATTCCATGATGAAGTGCTTCAGCCTGAGAAGGACAACATCGAAGAGGACGATGCCCAACACAAGATCCCCGTAACCGTTGATGAGAGAGGTATCGGAAGTGTCGATAGACTTTGTACACGAGTTTCGAGAGTGAAAGAGAAGATGGGTTCCATAGCTCGTGAGGCGAGGCAAGGATGAGGACGAAGGCTTGTAGTCGCGGATGAGGCTCCAGAAACCTTGCTCTGCTTCCACGTTCTTCTTGGCCTCGGGTACTCTGGGAGCAATAACGTTTTCATCCTCGTGCTCGATGACACACCTCCAAGAGTTGTACAACTTTAGCGCTGATGCCAGAGAAGTGGTGCGAGTTGGAGGGAAGCCTGGTGAGAAGTGACAATGTAGGTTACAGTAGGGGTAGGTACTATCGACATGTCGTAGGCGATGGAGGAGGGACGGCGGCCGCGGGTGGGTTGTTCGGCTGGGTGGATAGCCAGACCTTCTCCCCAAAGGCAGCCTCCAGATCCGAGTCAGTGCGGTACCCTTGCTGACGAGACTCACACCTTTGAGTATTTACGTACACGAAGTCGTTTGAGGGTGAGGTTGTGAGTGATGACCATGGTGGTGTGGCTAATAGTGTGTTGGTGCTTGATAGCCTCGAAGACGAGGATGCGATGAACGGGAAGTCAATGGCAAACCGCTGCTTTTGGTCCCCGCTGAGCTGATACTGTCTCAGACTTGTACCCTTCAGACAGGTCCCTTATGAACTCGTGCATGAGAGCAATCCACATGGGATTTTGATGTAATTGGGCGTCAGAAGGAGCCAATGTGGTTTGGGGGTAGATCATGGTCGTCGGCAGGTCACAGAGCCCTCGAACACAGTCATGAACAAAAAAGCTTCGGCGCCAGAGGAGTCCAAGCAAGATCTCATTTGACCAACTCGACCCACACGACTTGGAACCACGGGTGACTACATCCTGGCTGTGTCATGGAAGCACTGGCATCCAGTATCTATCCTTTTCACCACATTGAGTCTGTACATGGCCCATTCACCACCAAATAATGCCCCCAAATCTTGCTGATGCATCCTGTCATATTCTAGGTCACACAGAGAGGTGGGGGTGAGCAGGAAGATGCTTGTGTCAAGTAGACCATCAGTAAATTCACAGTGCTTAACTGGCTTATTTTGCTTCAACAACATCTCAAAGCTTGTCCAATAACCTGTTTTGAAGCCTCTTTAGCAGTAAAATGTAGTGTAGTCAAGGTTTTCAATGTTATGAAATACAGTATGATAACAGTCTACATGATATGTAGTTCAACAAGCCAAATAATAAGACATATAAAGACTGATTAAGCAGTAATAAGCACAGTGTAAATTTACTGATGCCATGTTGCTGAGATAGCCAATCCCTTGTCCAGCCTATTGAGCCCATTCGTGCATTTTTGTGTAGAGGTGATCTCGATAAGTTGGCGCAGGCTGTCATCGACAGAATCGAGCAGTTCCACATGTGGAAGATGATCAAGCCTTAAGCACTGTGAGAGATCAAGCTTGCAAGCGGGGGGAGGGAACTGCAGAAAGACAAATGGATTGATAATCATGGACAGTCGGCGGACGAGTCTTGTCTACCCCTACTGATTTTCATGTCACACCGAGGTAATGCACAAACGTGGTGAGGTGTTTGGCGCAAGAGAGCGAACAATTCAAAGTGATCATGTATGCTCTGCCAGCAGGCTGGACTGTAACAGGGCATACAATGCGGGATTGACATCGTTCTATAATAAAAGCATAGGAGTATGATGAGTCTCCAGGATGCGCTTCTAGTAGCAGGACACTCCAACATACAGTAAAGTGAATCTGAAGACTGGTTCAAGTTGAAGTTGAAGCAGTGGTTCCGTGTATTGGAAGGGTAGATTCAGAGTTCTAAGTCATGGCCCAAGTTCAAGTTGTGAAGCGTGGCTATGGTAAATCAAGTTGAAATCAAGCGCCAACTTTGAAGTCCACACACTCAGCAACATCTAACAAGAACACTAAGAAACCTCTCAATCCCTCAAGCTCGCACCTCGCGATAGCAATGATCCCTGAATCCCTCACCAAAAAATATCGCGCCGATCTCAAAATTCACGGTACGACTTCCAAAGGCTGAGGGACTATCCTTCGAGCGCACTCATTCAAGTCCATCCACCACAGCTTTCAAACCCTCTGTATTCGATTTAACTGAGGGTGATATCATTATGGCGTCGAGTTCCCGGGCCCAAGGTTCGACCGATTGGCAAAACTCATCTCTCACGAACCGCGGTGGACACATCAAGGGAAATAGTAAGGCAACGTAGACGCCAGTGGATGATGAAGACAGCAGTCTGTGGGTGGACAGGTGCGGGCCTACGTCCGAGGCGAGACACATATCGTCTTTGTTGCCGTTTGCATTGTCCCTTTGCATGGCCATGCTGAACTCGAACATCAAAAGGTGGAATTGGCAATTCACAAATGCAAAGTAGAGGATGTGCGTCGTTGGCTCCTGAAAGCGATCGAGGGTGGTCCATCAGTGAAGCTGCGAAAGTATTGTGTACGTGTTTGAATCTGAACGTCAGGGGGGCTCTGAAGCCCACCTTATCCATGGTCTTTTGGGTGTTCGTAACACTTTACAGCGCGTTCTCGCGCTTACTGGTCTAGCTGAGACTGGGAAAGTGTCCGCATTGCGAGCCCTGTCTGGAGCTCAACTTTGAGATTCTGGAGTGGCGAAATAGCACGAGTGAATGCAGAAGCTTGTCTGGATGGTTAGTATAGCTTGCCTGAGGCTCTCCTTTCAAATCGTTGAATCACACATCTTTCTTTGCAGAGGAATTAGATCTCGACACGAAAACATTGTCTGACACATTCCAGGCTTTCCTAACGCAGGGGATGTCAAGAATTTTATGGACTATCGCCCTCTCGCGTTATGGTCCCCCTGATGTTTTCATGTTTGTAAAGTATGTCAGTTCAACGTACTCGGAAATAAAAAGTGTTGACCCTTCCACTGGGATGATGTCACTGGCTATCAGGACCCACAGATTGGCAGACTACAAAGTTACTTTTGCCACTAACAAAACGGATGCCAGGCGGCGCACTGGCAAGTGGCGCATCAATTCCATATCTCAGGAAAACTTGCCACGAAATAGGTCCCGGTACGCTTGATCAATAAGTCAGGTGTCACTGTCCATTACTATCAGACGCCTACCCTCCAGGTGATCAGCGATGCTTGTCTCCCGGGAACAATATGGCCCCTCGGCATCGATTGAACCCTGTCAGGAGAGCAAGATCTCACAGCCTACAAGTGCGTGTGTGCCACCCATCCACCATTTCCACTGACACCATGCATAACAGTGCTCAAAGTAAACCTTTTAGTACCCTAGGTTGCCCAATCATATTTCTCTCAGCTCTTCTACTTCTGCATCTTCGCAACCCGCGTGCGCTGGACCATACATTGCACCTTCCGAGTTTGGTATGCGCCACAGACGCCCAGACACAAATCGACGAGGCCGACGCCTCCTCATGACCACTATGGCGTTCCTCAGACGCACGCTCTGCCCGATCTCCACTGCGGCGCTCGCAAGGATTCGTTTCATCGCTAGTCTGAATCATTGTGGAGTTGAATTCCGGATGTTTTCCCACTGGTCCAGTATAAAATGCGACGAGATAAGTGCTCTAAAGTGAGCAGTAGCTGATCGCTTTGCTGTCCTCGATGACGACGCTTTCGTTCCTCTTGACCACGCTCGCGCTTGTTGTTGCCGTTAAGGCTCAGGGAGCGACATACAAACGCACGTCCAGCCTCTCCGGGCAAGCGTTCCTCGATGCCTTCCAGTGGCAAGCTATTCCGGACCCAACAAATGGAGACGTGTGCGTGGGGTCGGAGGAAGGTGAGATGTACATCTGACGGCTTGATTCTTTTCTTCTTCTTCCAGAAACTATGTCAGTAAGGCGATGGCAGAAGCGGATGGTTTGTATTCAATCACTGGAAGCAGCGTGATCTTGCGTGCAGACGACAAGACCGTCCTTAAGGGGACTGGTCCGGGACGAAACTCCTTCCGGTTGGAATCCCTGAATCAGTATACGGCGCACGTTGCGATGTGTGCACCACTCATTAAATGGTCGGTTTCTTTGCTAACAGTGATTGCTTTAGCTTTGATGTCGCCCATATTCCCGAGGGATGTGGGACATGGCCTGCGGTCTGTGAGTTTGCGCCGTCACGAGAAATGGGTTGACCGTGCTTATACTTGTTTCAGGGTTCGTTTCTGTCCTTTGAACGGAAACGTCTGCTGACTCGATTGTATCGTGTGTTCGGCTGTAGGGTGTGTTATCGCGGTCCTAAATCACTCTTACCCTGTACGCTGATGCTTCGCTCTAGGAAGTGGGTGCCGACTGGCCAAATGAGGTAAGTTGAGTAAATACGCAACCATGAATGCCTCTAACGACAGTGCTCCAGGGCGAAGTAGACATTATTGAAGGTGTTAATAATCAGCCACCGAACCAGTCGACGTTACATACGAGTGCAAGTAAGCGACCCGACTGCCCCGCACGCCTATCCTTACTCTATTTAGACTGCACCATGCCAGCTACGCGAAAGATGACGGGGTACGTTCCCACGCGGCTGATGATAGTTTGGATACATATGCTTCCGACTGACACGATCACGGATATCAGGACGAGTTTGGGAAGAGACTGCAGTGTCTATGACACGGATAATTCTGGATGTGGTGTTACCCTTGCCGACGATAACAGCTTTGGTCCGGAGTTTAACAACATTGGCGGGGGTTGGTGGGTTTCCCGATCCCAAGTTCTTTTGGGATGTTGATCTAATGCAATCCGATCAGGTACGCGATCGAGCGGAGTGCAACATACATCTCAATTTACTTCTGGGAACGTGGCAGCGCAAGCGTTCCCTCCGAGGTAGTGCGTCCCGGGAGTACTGTCGATACGCGTACTTGGGTAATTCGTCGATCGCGTCAAGTACGTCGCTAATAAAACATGGGCAGGGTGAGCCCGCGGCGTATTTCCCGGGCATGGACTGTGACTTCGCGACGCATTTCGGACCACACAACATCATTATCAATTTGACTTTTTGTGAGTGATGCATCACCGTGTGCGCGCTGGCACTGAACCATTTTGGTGTGCTAAAGGCGGGGATTTGGCTGGGGACAGCGCTGTTTATGCGGCGTCTGGATGCCCTTCAACATGTACTGGTGAGCACGATACTATTTTTAAACGGTACGAAGAGACTCACCACGATCGTTTGGCGAATGCGATAGATTATGTGAATGCGAATCCGACGGCGTTTACGAGGGCGTACTTTGAGTTTAATGCACTGAACATCTACGAGTGATTGCCAGTTGGAAAGCTTATTAGAATAAATGTACGCCATCATGATTATGCCGGAATGCGAAAGTCATGAGTCACGTGCACGACAAAGTATGGTGCTGAGTCAGCGATATCATCGGCAAAGTCCGAAGTAAAATTCCAAGGGTCTTGTTTAGTTTTTCCAGCTTTTCGTCGACCGTGTCTTTTCGCAGCTGCTACAAAGGTTTAATTCGCCTCTGTCCGTTGTAATCTGTAGACTTCTTCACGCACCCAAACGCACGTCCATTTATTCCCCATTTTCATTGGTATGCACAAGATTTATGGCTTTCTCATCCTCCGTCGACTAACCTCCAACCCTTAGCATCATTCCCTCGTCATGTCTACTGCATCTGCAATTCATCAGAATGTCGTTCCTTCCGAGGTTGGATGGCAGTTCGTTCCCCAATATTATACGTATGTCAACAAACAGCCCAATCGTTTGCATTGCTTCTACACCAAAACCTCCACCTTCATTCACGGCACAGAGGGAGAGGAAATTAAACCCTGCTTCGGTCAGCAGGTATCTTTGTTTTATTCCCTCCATCCATCTTGTCCTCAATGCCACTTTTTCAGGAAATCCACAACAAGATCACCTCGATCGGCTTCCAGGACTGCAAAGTCTTTATTCACTCTGTGGATGCGCAGTCCTCGGCGAATGGTGGTATCATCATTCAGGTCATCGGTGAAATGTCGAACCATGGCGACCCCTGGAGAAAGTTTGTCCAGACTTTCTTCCTTGCAGAACAACCAAATGGCTACTTTGTTCTCAACGACATCTTCCGGTTCCTCAAGGAAGATACCGTTGAGGATGATGTCAGCGAAGCCGAGCCTGTCCTTGCCGCCCCTACTTCCGAACCTGCTCCTGTCGAGGAGCCAGCACCGGAACCTGCCGGCGAACCTGAGCCATTTCCGCCCCGTGAGCCTACCCCTCCTCCTGCCCCGGTTCCGGAGGAGGAACCCACGACTGTGCAAGCTGCTCCTCCCACACCTCGTCCGGCTCCTGAGGCTGAACTTGCGGAACCAAACGGTTATCATCCCGATGAACCCGAACCCGAACCTACACCCGCACCTGTCACCCCCTCGGAGCCCGAGCCAGAGCCCGAGGCTTCATCGGAGCCTGAGCCTGCTCCCGCTCCACAACCTCAGACTTTTCCCGCTACTTCTCCTACACCGCCACCTGCACCTGCGCCACAAACGTCTGCTCCCGCGCCAGCACCTGTCAAGTCGGTGCCAAAGACCTGGGCTAGCCTTGCTGCTACGGATTCTAAACGATGGGGGTCCCAGGTCGCTACAGAATCCAAGGGTTTGACTGAAGTGCCTGCTGCCTCAGTTAGCCCTGGACCAAATAGTGGTACGCAGTCTCCGGCACCACATGGAATTCATCGTGGGCAACAACACGTGCCACGCGAGCAGCCTTCTATCGCTGCTGTGCTGGCCCTGACCACTCCACAATGTTTCGTCAAGGTATTTGATCACCAACAGTTCATCATCATATGTTAGTGACACGTGTTTAGGGTGTCGTTGAGTCGGTCAGCCAAAATCAACTTAGTCAGACCCTAACCCAACGGTTTGGCCCGGTCAAGGACGTCGAGATCGTACGGTCCAAGGCATGCGCTTTCCTCGAGTTCTTGTCGTTGGATGCTGCCAAAAAGGCAATCATTACGTCTCTGCCCCAAAACCAGGGTGGCGAGGGTGGCGTGCGGATCGATGTCGGGGGAGAGGTTGGCCAGGTGCGCATTTTCGTCGAGACACGTAAGGAGCGCAGCGACAGGCCCCAAAGCCGGCCTCGTGGTGGTGCTCCGCTGAATGGCGAAGCTCGTGGTGGATTCCGAGGTGGCCGCGGTGGACCTGGGCGGGGACGTGGTGGCCCACCTAGTGGCAAGTAGATTGGACGCTCTACCTTTGGACGACTATGGGAGGTGCTTTTGTGGTACGTGACGAAGACGAAGGGGGCTGAACATGTGAGAGGATACATGCTTGCATTCATAGTTTTTTGCTTCCCTATGTCGCCTTGCTTTGTCTTTTTTGTGTCAGTTCTTTATCCCTTTTTCTTTTCTTTTTGGTCTGATGTTCCATGTTGTACATTTCTGCCCTCCCTCGTCTTTCCTTTGGGTCGCGTTGCATGTTGGCGTGTTGTTTTGTTTTCTTCGTTTTTGGACGCCCATGTTGCGTGAGGAGTCGATTAGAATAAAAAGCAAAAATGTTGAAACACAATTCGCTGTATGATTTGGGCTCTGGGATCGGCCAGCTGAGCGGTTTTCTGCGAAAGCAGCAGAACTGATCGGGAAAACCAGGAGGAGTGCTGCCACACAATCGCCACCTATTATTTGTTCCATTTTTGGGACACAAAATGAAAAATTTGTCGCGCGACTTTTGTGTGGGACTGGAGTGATGTGAAGGCGTGGTCTTTGCTACCATCATCGTTTTAGGGGAAATATCACTCAAGAGACCCTAGATGCACGGTTCGGTCCCTTACGACTGACCCTGAGGGAGGTACAGGCTCATCTGATGAGGACCGCATGTGTTCCAAGCCTTGGGTAACACCACCTCAGAGTTGTCGGTGTTGACATGAGCAATTGATTGTCATCCCCAAATGCGTCCGTCGGTCCGAAGCACGCTTTCTGATGTCGGAACAACGTATAGACACCATGGAAACAGCAGACCCAATCGCCATGGCACCAATGCATAAAGCAAAGTCGAGCCCGAATCACGTCCAAAAAAGTCAATTCTATACAAAATGTGTGGTGAATTGGATGCAGAGGTGACTTGTGTCCTTTCCAAAAAAGGGCATGAGGAACCGCTGCAGGATCAACTTTTTCCTTGTTCCAGCACAAACAAAAAGGAAAGTTCAGTTCAGGCGGGGAAGTTAAAACGACCCTTGTTCTCCTCCTCGACGCTTTCGCATCCCTCCTCACTGCCGGTCCAAAGGTCAAGATATGCCAGAGGATCAACAGCCAGCTGCCGCAGCAGCAGCAGTACCCCAATCCAAGTCCAAACACGGCCATGCGGCGCCCCAGGGTGCAGCTCCCGCGCCCCGCAAGGTACGCTTCAACGTCGGTGAGTCGTGATCCACCCGCGTCTGTGATACGGCACCGAACGTAACGTCTCCGAACCCCACCAGGCACGCAATACCAAGTCCTCGATGTCGTCGGCGAGGGCGCCTACGGCATCGTCTGCTCCGCGGTGCACCGCCCCAGTGGACGTAAAGTCGCGATCAAGAAGATCTCCCCATTCGACCACTCCATGTTTTGTCTCCGGACGCTGCGCGAGCTCAAGTTGCTCAAGTTTCTGAGCGAGGCCGGTGTGAGCGAGAATGTGTGTATTTCTCTTCATCTTATCCCTTCCACGCGTGGAATACCGGCCGACGGTTGGACCGTGACCCGTAGATCATTTCGATCCTCGATATCATCAAGCCGCCATCGCTCGAGGCATTCAAGGAAGTCTACTGTGGGTCGTGCTTCGCTTTGCTTATCTCCGGGGGGTGGTCTTGACACCGCCGACCCCCCTACCCACGTGGTGCACGGTGACTGATTACCCGTCTTGTATCGGTGTTTTGATAGTGATCCAAGAGCTAATGGAAACGGACATGCATCGCGTTATTCGAACTCAGGATCTCTCAGACGATCACGCGCAGTACTTTATCTATCAAACGCTGCGTGCGCTCAAAGCGCTCCACTCCGCCGACGTTATCCACCGCGATCTCAAACCGTCGAATCTCCTCCTCAACGCCAACTGTGACCTCAAAGTATGCGATTTTGGTCTCGCACGGTCTGTCAAGACGGCTGAGCCATCAGGTACTGAAACGGGGTTCATGACCGAATATGTCGCGACGCGGTGGTACCGCGCACCCGAGATCATGCTCACGTTCAAGCAATACACCAAGGCAATCGACGTGTGGTCCGTGGGGTGCATACTAGCGGAGATGTTATCAGGGAAACCGCTCTTTCCGGGGCGGGATTATCATCACCAATTGACCCTCATATTGGACGTGCTTGGGACCCCGACGTTGGACGAGTTTTATGCGATCACCACGCGGAGATCACGTGATTATATTCGAGCGTTGCCGTTTCGGAAACGTCGGCCGTTTGCACAACTGTTTCCGAATGCGAACCCGTTGGCGGTCGACTTTTTGACAAAGAGTTTGGTGGGTGCCTTTGCATCTTTGTTGGATGGGAGAGGCTGATGTTTGGGTTTGTAGACGTTTGATCCAAAGAAGCGGCTCACTGTCGAGGAGGCGTTGGCTCACCCATATCTCGAGGCATATGTATGTTTTCGTCCCTTGTTTTGGTGGGCCTGGTCACTCATAGTACGTGGTGTAGCATGATCCCGAAGATGAACCCGTGGCACCTCCTCTTGACCCCGAGTTCTTTGAGTTTGATCGTGAGTACTCGTGCCTTCAGATGCCAAGCCCATTCATGTCATTTTGCGCATCAGTACACAAGGACGACATTAGCCGCGAGCAACTCAAGGAATTGTTGTACGATGAAATCATGTCCTTCCGTCCCGCACCCATCACCTAAACCGGTTCGGAGTTGTCACTGACGATGGGCTTTTCCATGGACCTACCTATAATGATCTCACAGATAACTATCGGATGTTTGGATGCCTGGTGTGACTGTGCCGACCCGCAGTGGGTGCTGTCGTTGCTTTGGAGGTGTTTTGTCGATGTCCACTTTTTTTACGCTGTCCCTATTTAATCACTCAGTTTGAAGAAGCAAGGATTGCGGGAACGGAAGGGCCCTGTTCTTCTTTTTCTAATAGCTCTCTTGCTTTTTCTTGTCGTCATCTGGTTACGAAAATCTATGATATGCATACGGTTCATTAGACATTCCAACATCGATCGTCCGCATCCAAGGCGTGGAGTATGGCTACTAGCATGCAAGTTGTTCCCCGCCCGCAGGTTCCTCTTTCTTGGCGCATCCGCAACAGTGGATGGACTCGGCGCACACACCCCGCCTCTGCTCTGGTTCCTTGGGCTTTTCCGGTTCCGCCGGTGTCAGTGTCGGCGCCTTGTCGCCCTTCAACGCAACACTCAACTCCTTGGACCGACATTCGGCACAACAACCCCCATCAAACGCCGCGTGCCTCGCCCACCTCATCATCTTGACCCCCTCCCACCCAAACAGCATCCCAATCACGATCGCCGTCGCACCATCGACCCACCAGCCGCCCTTCCACACCCGAAACACCAGCGAGCCGACGACAAGGACGAGCGAGAGTTGCATGCACGAGAGCGCGCAGAGGGCCTCGCCGTGGAGGGCGCTCGAGTCGAGGGCGCGTGCGAGGTAGCGCTTGGCGAGGTACAACCCGAACATGATGAACGTGGCGGAGGCGGCGATGACGAGCGCAGGAAGGGCGGTGGAGGGGTGTGTGTGTGTGGTGAGGGAGGCGGTGGAGGTGGCAAGGGCGGCGAGGGCGAGGGCGACGAGTAGCGCGCCGATGGTGGTTGTTGCGATGCGTTCGATGCTGTAGGACGAGGGTTGGCGTTGGCGTTGGCGTTTTTTGGGTCTGGGGGCTCACCGGATGATCTGCGGGGAGGGCTTGTGTTGGCGGTCGGTTTCGTCGCCTGGTTTGGTGACACCGAGGAAGCGCCAGGTGACGAGGAGGGCGGAGATGACTTCGATGGCGGACTGCAGGCCGAAGAAGACGAGCGCGCGCGAGGATGACTCGGCACCGAAGACGATGGACACGACGCCTTCGGCGGTGTTGTAGAACACGCTGAGGATGCTGATCGCGATCGCGTACTGCTGCAGATGGCGGCGGGAGGGCATCGTCGTCCACGAGGACGATCTCGTTTTCAAGTTTGTGGAGTCTGACTCGGACAATCCAGAAACTCCGCATATTTTCTTTGGATTGAGTGCACTAGCACAGAGCTCACGTTTGGACCATTTCGGTGCGCGATTCTGAAAGCGATTACTGGTAAGTATCCATAACTCGAATGTCGTTAAATCTTGACGACCTGCTCGAGTGTGGAGCGGTCCGGGGTCTAGGGAGTCTCCCTGCCAACGGAACTCATTCAAGTGTACCATAACCTGCACACTTTATTCTAGCCCACCGGCAAGACCAGACCCAAGGAGTTACTTTCACCACTTTTCCGACTGAGCATGTTCTATTGCCAACCTCAGAAGCTATCCGGACCGTGACCGTTCTGATGGTTTTAAGCGATGGGCTCGGCTTTTCGGAGAACGCGTCCTGGCTGACAATCAAGCTGAAGGAATCACTGGCAGCCCAAGTCCCTTCCAGAAGTTGCTACGGGCCTTATTGTCGAGAGGGACGCGCAACGATAGGGCGAACCTATCCCCCAAGAGACGTACCCGAACGAGGTTTTGTAGCTAACCAAAAATAACACTAGCATCGTCAAGGTCGTCCTCCGGGTCGCAGCTCTCCGCACAGCTGTCGTGGGTCATGCCCTAAACCATCGACTCACCGACTCATCAATCGAGCTTCGAAGTCGCGTTCCGTCTTCTTCGGCCGATTCCTAGTAGTCAGCGACGCGCGAACCGCATGTATTACCAAACGGTACTCGCTTTACCTTGTCACTAACGTACTTAGTAGGGTTGCCGTCGCCGGACACATTACCGTCGAGGCCCTACTAGCATCCTCGGCAAAGTCCTATGGATCAGTCTTGTAGACCTTCCAAACCAGCTTGGGTCACTCGAACCTGGTTGGGATAGACATTTCGTCAGGGCCTTGTGGGTAGGGGAACTTCGAAGCTGTATCAAGCTGCTCCTTGATAGAATCACTAGTCAGTAACGTGATGAAGAACACGAAAGGTTATGGTTAGGCTGGGATGACGAAACAGTTCGATTTTTGGAAATCTATTTATCCTCCCCAGTCCGTCAAGAGCTAGTATCCCCAAACTGGACCTTTCGGAACCAGAAGACTTCAGGTCCGTTCTTTTCCCTATATGACTAGCCAGAAAGTCATAGTAGGTGGAGCGACCTTTGAATCCGATCACTTCAAGTGAGGCACGGCCTCTTGCAAAGTTCAATATTCAACCATGCAAACCAAAGTTTAATCTTCGGGTACCATGTTTAGGTCTTTTATCTTGGCTCATTCCTCGCAACGAGCCATGCGGTCATACTAGCAGCCATGTCCGCTTGGGCCTACTGCTCTGCCGACAAGAGCCCGCAGGCTCTGGTCCTTAAACGAGGACGCATGGAAGCCGGTACTGCGGCAACGAAATCTCCCTTCCACGAACACTGATCCATCAAACATCAAATGTTGACTCGAGGATCCCGAAGACGATCCAGGACACCCTGCCCTCCGGCTATCTTCAGCAGGCCGTCTGTCAGCTGTATCGTCGCAATACGAAGCTTAGTAGTCATGCCCAAGGGCGATCACTTGGTGATCACCAGCATCACCGGTCGCATCCCACACATGGAACGATTAGAATAGCCATCCCCGGCATTCGTCAAGCTTAACGCGCGAGCGTCGATCGGTGTAGGCTGACTCGGATCGACACCATCATGGTAGAGCTGTGACAGATACCCGCATTCACGTTACCTCGAGTTATTCCATGTCACGATACACTCACACTCTTAAAAGTACGACCCTCAACCAACAACTCTGCGATGTGCTTTTGTGATATCCAATTACTTGCCTGTACGATTTTCTCACTCGTCGACAACCAACGCACCGACAATTAAAGTACCGGGGACGAGGGGATTGGTGCACAATTCGCTATTTCGTCCGAAAAATTGGATGGAAAACGCGCATACGAAAGACATCGAGTTGGATGTAAGCA
>JBBPLZ010000068.1:10198-25358 GCA_038090055.1 Hemileccinum hortonii | reverse complement strand
CTTTTTTTTTCGCAGAATGCGATACAAGACGAGCTCATGAAGCGGGGCTTCAGTCCCGATGCTGGTCAGTCCTCCGGAACCACTCCCATGCACTTGAATGCTGATATAGGGAATTGTGCAGACCCAGTCATGGCAGAGTATATCACCATCATGATCGTAAACAACAAGACCGCCGGTACGCCGGTTTCCTCCCCCGACGTGGGTGGTGTTGTACTAACATTCGCTCTCATCATAGCTCAGATAACCTCTGAACTCGAGGATTGTGAGCATTACATACTTCTCTGACCTTTTCATGCTCTCTGACTTGCTTTGTTTGTTGTAGTAATTGGGGCTGACTTTGGTTCGTGCAACCTTCCTCGAAATTCTCTGTCTCTGCAATTCGTATCGTTACTGACAGACGTTTAATTTTCAATAGACCCCAGTTTCACCGATTGGTTATTTGTCGAAGCAGCTAAAGGTGCTCCCGAGTCAGAAATGCCACTATCACCACCGTCCACCTCTCCTCCCCTCACGTCGGCTGTCCCGTCGAAACCCCAAGCCACATCTGAAATACCTGTTCACTCTCCTTCGACCTCAACAAATGACCACCGGCGACCATTGAATCCCCGCACGGCCCCTCCCGGTGGTGCACCACTGTACCAACAAGCCCTCTCCTCAACGCTTGGTAATGCGCAGAAACGATCCTTACGGTCTCCATCTCCCACTGGGCATGGCCCATCGAAAGCGCGTCGTATGGACGTACCGACTGGCCCTCGCGCGATGCTGGGCGGTGGCTCAAGGGCTGAGGCGGGTGCGAGTGGAAGGAGCCTATTAGACCGTGTAGGCGCACGAAATGGCGTACATCCATCGTATGGACGTGGAGACGAAATTCAAGCTCGCATCGATGCTGTTACGAATGGTGGTATACCCCCTGGCGGGGCAACGCCCGACCCGGGCATGATGATGGGTTTCCAAAACGGTGTCGGGATGGATATGACTGCAGCCAGTGTGAACGCGAACACCATGGTGTTGCAGGAGATGATGATGAACCAGATGGCGCTCATGGCTCAGATGGCTACCTCAATGGGAATGCTCAATCCTGCCACCGGTCAAATGATGGGTGGCGGCTTCCCAGGGATGCAACAAGGAGACATGGGCGTGTATCAGGGAGGTGGCGCATTTGGTCAGGGACAAGCACCGACACAAGGTGTGAATGGGCGTGGAAGAGGCGGCGGGCGAGGCTCAAGGGGCCGTGGTGGAGGACCAGGGCGAGGTGGACACATTGGAGTATCACCGGCACCAAGTTCCGAATCGCCCACCCTCACACAGACGCAACTGCAACCTCAACCCGCACCCGAGGCGAATGCAATCCAATCTGTGGAACCTTCCGTGCCCATAGTCGCTCCAACGGCTGTTCTTGCCTCTGTGCAACAGCCAACCCCAGCGCAGCAACAACGGATACCCTACGCGCTACCGCAGCGCCCTCAATCTCCTACACTGTGTAAGTTCGGTACCAAATGTACGAACTCGCAGTGCAGGTATTCGCATCCGTCGCCAGTCGCCACGGCCGAGAGCGGCGTGGTGCTGAGTACGGACGCCTGTGAGAAAGGCAAAGATTGTAAAGATAAGGATTGTATAAAATCACATGTCAGTCCAGCCATCAACGCACCTGGTAAGCAACAGCTTTTCTCCTGCTTGGTTCTCTTGCTTATATATATGTTCCGTAGGTGCTGAACATCAAAAACTACCCATAACACATCCACACCCCCATACCGTGCCAGCTTACCCCAACACACCTTCGAGTGCCATCCCTTGCCGCTTCGGTGCCTCTTGCACCCGTCCCAACTGCACATATTCACACCCCACGCGTCCGAACAACCTTCACTTTAACCAACAATGTCGTTTTGGCACTGCATGCACCCGTGCTGCATGTCCTTTTCAACACCCCGAAGGCCGCGTGTTGCCCACAACGTTCCACCGCGGCTTATCTACCAGTGGGCCGATGGTAAATGTGCCAACGCCCGAGACGGGGACCATGGGCGGAAGCATGCACCGGAGCATGACATTTAATGTCCCAAATAAGGGTACGGGGACCACAGCTACAATGAAGGAGAAACTGGAGAAGCAAATGAAGGAACTAGAAGCGACGAAGAAAGCCGTCCAGGACGCGGAAGCGGCGGCATCTGGGAAGAAGAACGAGACCAAGTCCGCCGTTCCCATTATTGCTTGATCGGCGTAGGACCATCTCCGTATTTCACGCCGCCACTCTTCTGACTCATCTGACGTTCAGGCTAGAAGACATGGACGAAAAAAAAAATTCAGCATCTCTGTTGTCTTGGTCTCCTCTCTTTTCTATTTGTTGTTATTGTTTCTATTGTTTTCTTCACCTTGTCAACTAATGATACATACAAATGGGTTTCACTCCCCCAGCCCCACTCGGTGTGTATGTAGTATTTAACAAATTCGCTGACTGCATCGTTGCGTGTCGTTTTTTCCCTTCATACTAGAACGGGGGCGGGGGAGTTGAAGACGAAGGAGCGGAATGGCATATTGCTTGAGGGACGCCGTCGAAAGGAGGCGGTCGTCTGTTCCTCATCCTCTCTTTGCGTGTGTCTGACTCAACTAGTATTTGTGTTTAAGTTATCGGTTGATCCAAATCGATGAGTCCCAGTTGATGATGCACATCGGATGAGGCATCGCGACCCGGATGTCGAGATCACGTGATCAAACGCACCACAGCCTCGATATGACATCACCTCAATTCAGTTCAGAGGGGTAGTTATAGGGATTCCAATGGTGAGATTTGGGCCAGAACCAACTTGACCTGTTACCCCAACCATCCCCACCACCCAACTACCTTCTCATCGCAATTTTCTATTGCACTCCAATGTTCGACCAACTTGAATTGGTTGGCAAGCAAGTCGGGGGCTATCTTCTCTCCTCCCTCCTCGGCTACGGGGCAGCTGGGGGTGTCTACAAGGCTGTCGACACCACCTGGAAGAACTCACCCACACTTGCCATCAAGTGTGTACGGGGGAGTAACAGCGCCCGACGCAGGCGTCAGCAAGTCGCAGAGATTGACAACCATGACGCAGTAAGTCGCTGCCCGCACGTCATGAAGCTGTACGACTTTTTTTACGAGGACGACTACCTCTTCCTCGTCTTTCCCCTGTGCGAGACGGACATGTTTAGAGCGATTTGGAAGGAGAAGGTGTATTGGATGAATGATGCACTCATCAAGGAGGCGTTTTTAAAGATATTAGACGGCGTACTTGGGTGTCATACGAAAGGGGTGTATCACCGGGACCTCAAACCAGAAAATATCATGTGCGATGCGAGCGGGAAGGACATCAGGATTGGTGATTTCGGATTGTCCTCGGACATGCCCATCTGCGAAGACGGTGGATGTGGCACCTCCTATTATATGAGTCCAGGTTAGTCACTCGTCCCAGCGTACGGAGTGACAACTTGGACTAACCAACCTCGAGAATGTTTGGAAAAGGATATAGTGTGCTATTACGCCGAGCCAGCGGACGTCTGGTCGTTGGGCGTGATTCTCTTCAACATGGTGACTTGTCGTTACCCATGGAAGGAAGCCCATCCAAAGGACAGGGAGTACTTTGCATTCTTGACCAAGAAAGACTATTTATTGCACAAGTCGCCCATCTCAGAGTCACTGTGCATGCTGCTTAACCAGATCTTGCACCCGATCCCTCTGAATCGCCTATCGATCCCCGCAATCCGGAAAGCGATCCTGGGGATGGAAACGTTCTACAAACCACGTCCGGGTCATTCGTCCTCCGGCACTTCGCCATTGGTCAAGGAAGTAACCTTGCCGGTGGTAGACTCGTAAGTCTCTCCCGCTCCCCACTGACGGTCGAGTTTGATGAGAACTAACATTGGATATAGCCAGCAGACATGCGTCGCTCCCGCGGAAGACGAAAAAAATAAGGATTCGGCCCAGTGTGCCCCAAAGGCCACTCTGGATGAAATCCCGTTGAGTCGATTGGAGTTGAACTCGGAGAACATCAAGCTTTATTTGGGGAGTGCACTATCAGATTGACGTCTCAGAAGAGTGGGGACGACTGTCTTCCCACCAGAGGATCTGCCTGGATTGACATTCATTATACTCATGCATCACCTATGTACTATAGAGAAGCAATTTCAATCAAGTATCTGTTTTAAACCCAAATTTCAGAGGGACTGACATGTTCAGAATCATCGTCGTTTCGTATAGAAAGTCGGCCGTTTCAACAGGCAAGAGTAGATGAAGCAGGGGTAAAGATTGGATGAGGCGCAGGCGAGTGGGCCGAGGCGAGCACAAGATTGACTGAGTCAAGGCTTTGTCGGGGAGTCGAGGTGGTTGCATGGCACGAATGTGACCGCCCCCGCAGCAGGTGCAAGACACGAGCACGACAGCCTGGCGACCGCCAGCTCATTCGAGTTCAAGTCACCTCAAACTGTGCGATGCCGCTTTCATACGAGTCACTGGCAGATGAAGACATGCGTGGAACTTGAAGCTTTCCAGGATGATTTCAAGACCGGCATCTCAACTTTATAGCCTCGCAGCCCTCGCGTCTCGTCGTGGAAGTGAAGCACAAGCCTGGGGTTGAGCAGGATACGCGCGAGGTCCATGGTGATCGCCTCTCGTGTGAAGAGGGCAACTGAAGCCTCCGTCGCTGCCTCTGAGGTTGCATTCAAGGCACTTCCAATCTGTTCCCGCACCTGTAGCCGCGCACTTCCCAACTCTTCCGGCATTCGCAACACACCGAGTTCTCTCCACGAGCAGGCAATTTCCGCGTCTTCCGTGTCTTCAAAACGAGTTGACTCCGGGCTCGGGGAAGACGCTCGTCAAGAACACAACAAAAGAAACGCAGCATGGCAGAAACCGTCGGCACGAACGAACAAGTCGGGTTTTTCCCGCCATGCGTGTACGAGCACACGTGTCTTGTTTATGTGGATGGGACATTCTGCGTGCTAGATCTCGACGGTCCAAAGAAGAGACTGGCTTTAAACTTGTTATGGCAAGATCTGGAGCGGGTGGCAGACCAAGATACAGTTCTGAAACGATCGAACTGCTCAAGTGTGTCGTGTTGCCTGATCTCGGATACTGTGTACTGATCTGTTTGTAGGACGTTCAAGCAGAGAGAGACACGACTGGACTTGCACGACGCTCGGCCTGGTCAGGGGCTTTCTCGACGAGCAAATCGCTGCATTACACGTCGATAACGGTGTTCTGACTGTTTCGATTTCTGAGCTGAAGAGACCGGTCGCATACTTTTGGGGATTACATGATTTTGTGCGAGGTTTACGTGGCGCACTTTTGGGTATGTTTCTTTGGCACGCGTCATCATCTGGCATTGCGTCGACACAAATGCACAAGGTCACAAATTTCTTACGAGGATCGGGATTCTGCATCGAGATATCAGCGAGAACAGCATCGTTCTTGGGGTTTACCCATGGGAAGAAAGAGGGCATCTAATCGACTTCGACATGGCCATATTGCAGGAAGCTGGGGAAACCGCACAAGTTCCGTCGAGCCAACCCACTCACCTAGCCCAGCCCGTTGGGAACAGTTCTACTGCGCTCGCCAAACCGGAGGAGAAGAGGGCTAAGGACGGTGAGTATATCGCTAAATATTCCACCATCTTCCGCTCACAGGATTCAAAGGGGACCTTCCCTTACATTGCCTTCAATGTGCTCAGGGGCAGGAGACACACGCACTTCGATGATGTAGAGCCATTCCTCCACGTGCTCTTATTCTCTTATGCAGGTCCTCTTTCAAAGATGGAACTGCAGGCTGCCCACAACGGTGGATTCGTTCGACCCATTAGGTCTGGAAGGCTGTCCCATATGAGGAGTTGGCCCAAACAGTACGCTGATTGGGTAGATGGTGATCCGCGGATGATAGCCTACTCAAAGGCTTTTTATGTCAGTAACCCTGATGGTCCAGGGCACCTGCTGGAAAGTACAGAACTAAAGGATTGTCTCAAAAACAACTGGCCGGAGGACTTGCATAGTCCTATCTACTCTTTGTTGCAGTCAACCTTCACAACCTTCGTACACTGGACGAGTGGCTGGTGGTTTATTCTGCACTTGAACGTGAATATTCGAATTGCCCGAGTTTCATCCAAGTTGGTTTAGATTTTCTCTTTCAACTCATCTCTCTCAAGCTGACCATATTTCCGTTTGTTCTTTTGTCGGAATATCAGATGGAATGATCGTCCTGGTACATTCGCTGAACGTATCACTACACATCGTTCTTCTACCGTGCCTACGAAAGGCAGATGATTCATCTGATCATTTGGTGGTACGTTGTCTCTGTTTCGGAAAAAAAATTCTTATCTCACTCACAAAGACAGCAAGCGTTGGTATTGTGCGGCTGTTCTACCATACCCCTCCTTACTGGCGATCGGTATACATCGTTGAATGTCCCGTCCGCTTCGAGAACTTTATCTCTTGCTAGCCTACTCAGACAGCTAGCCTTTTGTTCACAGACTGCTTCAACGTGGGTGCCGATCATTCGATCTCAGGAATCATTCACAAGGGCTGTGGCTGCCACCGGAACAATTGTGTCATATCACGCGAAGCTCGATAGGTTCTCAGACTTACATTTGCATCCTGCCCCACGCTGAACGCTGAGGTCCTGGTGGCCCTGAGGCACATATGGTAGTTCCATTTATTTGATTGTGCATTGACAATACACAAGTATGCGCGGTCTCCAACTTCATGCATTGAGTTTCGTTACCGCCCTCGACCTCTCCTTACATATTCGTCTGAATGAGTGATGGGTAGCAATGTCGTAGCACAAGCCAGCCAGATGCTAGCCACAGGCTGGCGATTGCGCGGCTGTTGGAAGTAGGCACGTGTATATAAACTTTGGAAAAACTGTCTTTTCCTCTGACCGTCACCATCCAAAACATCCAGCTGTGAGCTCGTATATGATTTTCACTCAGAGCACACGCGACGAGTCAGTCAATCCGTTCTTTTCTTCTCTCTTCTCGCCGTCGTTGACATCATACTTGCTCTGTCGTCGCCCAAACAGTTATATCAGCGATCATATTTTCTCTCTTCTCCATCATTGAGGTCTTCAACAATGTTCACTAAAACTGTCTCGCGAATCCCAACCACAGCCCGTGTGCTGCCCTCTCTGAACAATCTTACCCGTGCTCATCACCCCTCTGCCCGCCTTTTTTGCACATCACAGCTCCGCTCTCGCATCGCACCTACCAACCCTCTGCGCGCAATCGCTGCACCAGCTGTTGGTTCATACCCACCAAGAGATGGCGAACATGTTCTCAACTCCCCCTCTGAGCTTGCCCGAAAATTATCTGCAAAGGTCCTCCCACAACTCGACCGTCCAAACGTTAAGAAAGTTGTCGTTGTAGGCAGTGGTGGCCTTTCCATCGGCCAAGCTGGCGAGTTTGATTACTCCGGTTCACAAGCGATGAAAGCTCTCCGCGAAGAAGGGGTCGAAGCCGTATTGATCAATCCAAACATAGCCACGTGGCAGACTAGTCATCAGCTGGCCTCGGAAGTATACTTCCTACCCATCACGCCAGACTACGTTGCGTATGTTTTGGAAAAGGAACGCCCAGATGGTATTCTACTCACCTTCGGTGGTCAGAGTGCCTTGAATGTCGGTATCGCCCTTGACAAAATGGGCGTCCTCGACCGCCTTGGTGTTAGGGTCCTCGGAACACCCATCAGGACACTCGAGGTTTCCGAAGATCGTGACCTCTTCGTACAAGCTCTCAAAGGTAATTCGTTTTTCATCTGATTACTACCTGATACTCATGCGACCGCGCATCAGAAATCGATATACCGGTTGCTCAGTCGACCGCTGTGTCTAGTGTCGATGCAGCCCTCGAAGCTGCGGAAAAAATTGGCTACCCTGTTATTCTTCGTTCCGCATTCACTCTGGGTGGCTTGGGTTCTGGCTTTGCTAACAATCCGGTCGAGTTACGTGATCTCTCCGCCAAGTCCCTTTCACTATCACCTCAAGTCCTCATCGAGCGTAGTATGAAGGGTTGGAAAGAACTCGAGTACGAAGTCGTTCGCGATGGTGCTGACAACACCATAATCTGTTGCAATATGGAAAACTTTGATCCCTTGGGAACTCACACGGGTGACTCGATCGTCGTCGCCCCCAGTCAAACTCTGAATGATGACGAGTATCACATGTTGCGGAGCGCCGCAATCAAAGTGATTCGGCATCTTGGTGTCGTTGGGGAGTGTAACATCCAGTATGCCCTCAATCCCGAGTCACGAGAATACTGCGTGATCGAAGTCAATGCACGGTACGTGTAGTCGGATTAGCAATCCCCATGTACTCATATGCCGTCCCAGATTGAGTCGTTCATCCGCATTGGCGTCCAAAGCTACGGGCTACCCCCTCGCCTACACGGCCGCCAAGATCGCCCTTGGGCACACCCTTCCCGAGTTGCCTAATGCCGTCACGAAAACAACAACTGCTTGCTTCGAACCGTCTCTCGACTACATCGTGACCAAGATTCCTAAATGGGATCTCGCCAAATTCAGTAATGAGGTCAACCGCGAAATCGGTAGCGCGATGAAGAGTGTCGGTGAAGTCATGGCCATTGGCAGGACATTCGAAGAGAGTTTACAAAAGGCCGTTCGCATGGTCGACCCCAGATGGCGAGGATTTGAAGTGGTCGGTGGGCTGAAAAAACTGGAGGATCCAGCCGAGTTGGAGCGAGCGCTCAACCGTCCCACGGACATGCGCCTTTTCGCCATCGCATACGCGATGTACAATAACAAGTATAATGTGCAAGAGATTCACGACTTGACAAAAATTGACAAGGTATGTCTTGTACAAACCGCTTATTCCTCTTGCTAATCGTCTTTCCCCCCTATCAGTGGTTCCTGTATAAGATCGAAAACATCGTCAATACGTCTCGGGCACTCTCCTCCCTGGGCAGCCTCTCGACGGTTCCCCCCTCCCTTATATTGACTGCGAAGCGACAAGGATTCTCGGATGCCCAGATCTCGTCGCTCCTGAATACCACGGAAGGTGAAGTCCGCAATTTCCGTAAATCGCAGAACCCGCCGATCACTCCGTTCGTGAAACGGATCGACACCTTAGCAGCCGAGTATCCTGCCCACACCAACTATCTCTACACGACGTACAACGCATCCGCGCATGACGTTACATTCGATGATCATGGTACCATGGTGCTCGGCAGTGGTGTCTACCGTATCGGTAGCAGTGTTGAGTTTGACTGGTGTGCCGTCACTTGTGCACGCAAGTTGCGGGAGTTTGGCGATACTGTGAGCGAGGACGGGAAAAGTGTCGGTGGCAAGACGATCATGGTCAACTACAACCCCGAGACGGTCAGCACAGATTTTGACGAAGCGGATAGATTGTACTTTGAGGAGTTGGGATGGGAACGGGTGATGGACATCTACGAGTTAGAAGGCGCCAAGGGTGTGATCGTCAGTGTCGGAGGTCAATTATATCATACTCTATCAACCGGAAGGTTACTAAACGTCCCACTGTAACAGGCCAACTCCCTCAAAACATTGCACTTCGGCTCAAGGAGAGTGGGGTCAACGTTCTCGGCACGGACCCCTCCCAGATTGACAACGCTGAGGATCGTCACAAATTCTCGAGCGTCCTTGATTCCATTGGTGTTGATCAACCCGATTGGGCCGAAGTTACCTCGTTGGAGGCTGCCAAAGAATTTGCAAACCGTGTCAGGTTAGTACACACCAGCCCGTACCATTGTCCGAGGAGAATGCTAACACGATGTATATAGTTACCCGGTCCTCGTGCGACCTTCGTATGTTCTTTCTGGAGCCGCAATGAACATCGTGCACGAGGAATCCGCGCTCTCGCACACCCTCACCGCAGCCTCTTCAGTTTCTCCTCTCCACCCCGTCGTCATCACAAAATTCATCTCCAACGCTCAGGAGATTGATGTTGATGCTGTTGCATACAAGGGCCAGCTACTGGTGCACGCTATCAGTGAACACGTCGAGAACGCCGGCGTCCATTCTGGAGATGCCACACTGGTGCTTCCTCCATACACGTTGAGTGAGCGCGACCTCGACAGGCTGAAGGACGTTGCATCGCGAGTCGCCCAAGCCTTTGAAATTTCTGGACCTTTCAACATGCAAGTGATCAAAAAGCCTGCGTCCAAGGCCGGTGAGGAGGATGAGCTCAAGGTCATCGAATGCAACCTACGTGCATCGCGTTCGTTCCCCTTCGTCTCCAAAGTATTGGGACACAACTTTATCGAAACGGCAGCGGCTGCGATCACCGGTGTCAACGTCCCTGAACCTATTGATCTGATGAAGGAAAAGCGGGACTACACGAGCATCAAGGTTGCCCAATTCTCTTGGACACGGTTGGGTGGTGCTGATCCTTTCCTTGGCGTCGGTGGGTGCACTTTCCTTTGTACTTTTTATGATCCCTTGACTAACCATGTGGCACCTAGAAATGGCGAGCACGGGTGAAGTCGCTTCCTTTGGCTCCGACGTCTACGAAGCGTACTGGGCCTCACTGCTTTCCACTACCGGCTTCAAGCCTCCGCGCCCGCGTTCTGGTGTGCTCATCGGTGGCTCGTCCAACACGCCTGAGCTTCCGTTCATCGCCAAAACACTCCACTCGCTCGGTTTCAAGCTCTACGTCTCCTCGCCCGTGGTCGAAGCCGCCCTGACCGCCATCCCCCACGTGACGTGTAAACGCATCTTCTTCCCAACGTCCGATAAGCGTCGTCTACGGGAGGTCTTTGACGAGTACGAGATCCAGTCGGTGATCAACCTTGCGCAGGGACGGGGCAAGGGACGGGACGACGAGGATTATGTCGCGCGTCGGAACGCAGTCGATTTTGGGTTGCCGTTATTGAATAATGCCAAGTGTGCGGCGTTGTGGGTGGAGGCGCTGAGGCGGAAGATGGGGAAGGATGGAAGGGGGTTGATGGGGTATGAGGAGGGGAATGTGCCAAGGGAAGTGAGGAGCTGGAGGGAGTTTGTGGGGAGCAGGGCTTGAGGGCGTGGCGTGGGTTTGATGCTTGAGGCGATTTGGCACAACTGACTTGTGTTGAGAAGAGGATAACGATCAAGATGCAGTGGCGGTGCGAGGCGAGTTACTTGCATCAACAACAAAAGGAATCCATACCACAGTCACTCTGTAAGTATGTAGTCGAAATTCAAGTTGAAGAGGGTAACATTGTGTGGTATCATATATATGCATATGAATGTCAGCAATGTGGGCTGTTGCCCAAATCGTGGAAGAGATTAAACATTCTGTCATGTATCTGTGTATTTCGGGACTGTCCTCAACTCAGTGTAGTCTGGTGACTGCTCTCCAGACAATATTCTATTCCCGACTGAGAAGGGCTATCTTGCCAGTGACATGCCGAATGAACTGAGTGCTTATCTCATCTTATCAGTCAGTACATTAAAATAACTCACCACCACCGTCACTAGAGAGGCTGTTTTCGAGACGCGGCAGTTCGTCCAGCCCTGGCCTCTCCAATCCTGGGTTAGATCGACCAACTTGGCGCCACTTGAAACCGACCAGACGAGGCCGAACATGGACGCCGTTACCCTCGACCCACAGATGTGATACACATGCAGTGCCACTGTATCCTCATGTTCAGCTACATTAAGTGCTTACCTCGTGGGGTCAGCTGTGGGGCTGCTCATAATATTTATTCCACTCTCCCACCTTAGACTAGTAACTCGGTCTCATCGCCCTGCCCAACTTCCATGTTTCAGAACATCCGACAACGATTTAAGCACATCCTGTCGTATTTCGTACATCGACCGTCGGACAATGACTCTGGTCCCTCGCGACCCCTCACGGGAGATGACGCGGTAATGCGGCTCAACTTTAGGACACTACGACGCCCACTAACATTCAAAATAGCCTTTAATATCATTCAAGCTCACCACCGTGGTTGACAGTGGCTCGACATATGATCCGGTGATGCGGTACAGCTTCAAGACGCTACGGCGCTCACTAACACCAAAAAATAGCCTCCAACATTCAGCGCTAGCTTCAACGAGTAAGTCTTTTCTCTGTTTCTTGTACATACGATAACCCAATGGTCTCGTCAATGACTCAAATCAATTTCGACAGTGTTCCGCCTCCACCAAATCTCACACCATATATCGTTAAAATCGACAACCGGGTTTGGGTTGGAGGCAATTTCGGCGATGTTTATAGATGTTGGTACCGAGTCTGCGGTTCCGCACCACAGGAGGTAGGTTGAGCGATTCACGCGATTCACTTTGCTTACTACTTAGCTTTCCCTGGACTTTCAGGTTGCGGTAAAGGCGTTGCGGTTTGAATCCACAATAGAGGGGGATGCAAAAGAGAAATCCGTCAGGAGAATTTATTTCGAGCGAAGATTGTTATTGAATCGCCTTCCAGGTGCTTCGTCGAGAGCTCGGAATTTGGAAGAGATTGAGGCACGACAATATCGTTCCGTTTTTGGGTATTGCATACGGCTTTGGAATGCGCGATTCATTGTCGTTGGTATCGTCGTGGATGCCCAATGCAACTCTCCACAGGTTCTTAAAGAAGTATGATGACAAGCTGGACGTGGTACACCGACTCCATTTGGTACGCTTCGCTCCATCCCTATCTATTCTCTCATCGTCTAATGCAGTACAATGTAAAAGTTGCTCGACATTGCCAATGGGCTGAACTACTGTGGGTCGTTTTTATTATTCTCCAACACTCAAAGAAATAACGCATTACAGTGCATTCTTTTTCAATTGTCCACGGTGACTTAAACACTGTGCGTAGAATTGAAATCATCGTCGCTCTTCTCGTCTAAACGTAGGATAGAACAATGTGCTTCTCGATGCGGACTATACGGCCCGTCTGGCCGATTTTGGACGTGCTTCTTTGGTTGGCAATATTCCGGAAGCATTGGAATACCTTCAGGGATCCACCGCAAAATGGGGAGCCATGCGCTTCATTGCACCGGAGCAAATCGATTCTTCTCAGTGGACGTCAAACAGGACAACTAAAAGAGATATATACTCTTTCGGATGTGTTGCCCTCGAAGTAAGTTCACGAGAAACAAATGCCAGGCCATTCTTATATCCTCGCAGGTGTTATCGGGACAACAACCGTGGTCTGAAGTTCCCAACGTTACATCCATCATTTTACGCTTGCATGAGGGTGGCAATCCAGGTCGACCAAGATCCCGATCGATCGATGACTCGCACTGGAACTTTATTCAACGTTGTTGGTTACCACCACAGGAAAGACCTACACCAGATATCATCATTCACTCTATGCAACAATTCTTGAGTGGTCACCCACAGTCCTTGCCTCTCCGCCACTTGTTTCCTTTACCGGATGATGCTTTTGATTCATATAAGCGATTGATGGCGTGTAGTCCAGCAGTTTTACTGGACTTGTGGGAGGCAGCGCTGGCTTGGGTCCAGGACGCCGAAACACACAACCACTCTTCGGTCTTGGAGGCTTACCGAAGTGCGCTCGATGCGCTAGATCACATCACCTCCTTCAACTCTTCGCTAGATTCTCGACATGAGACAATGCAGGCAATAGTGGCTAATCTACCAAGCGATGCATTCTCATGTGCCATGAGGCATAGTGACTTCCAGATGGCTGTCGAGCTATTGGACCAGGGTCGAGCAATCCTATGGAATCAACTTGCGCGCTGTGACATCTCTATAGCCACACTAGAGAGTTGGGGAGATGACGAACGCAAGCTCGGGAGCAGGTTCAAACGGTTGAGTGCGGCACTTCGGAGGCATGCTGAAGGGATTGAAAGCGAAGATACGGATTCATACTCGTGGATTCAGAAGGAGTGGGAGTCTGTGGTAGACAAGATCCGCCTTCTAGACGGGTTCTCGCGATTCCTGTCACCTCCTCGTTTCGGGGACCTCCAACAAGCCGCGGAATACGGCCCCGTCATCATCGTGAATGCAAGCAAGTACTCTTGCGACGCTCTCATCGTTCTCCGCGCTCGCGAACCTGTTCATGTGCCCCTTCCTTGCTCACTCGACGATGTCCTCCAACTCTGTTCACAATTATCGGAACTTACCCAGGACCCGCATGCATATGAAGATAACAGAGAGTCTTGGTTGAAGCAGATGTTGCGGGACTTGTGGTCATTCGTGGTCGAACCAATCATCGATGTGCTCCAAAACGACATTCAGCTACCTACGGGCTCGCGTATCTGGTGGTGCCCAACTTCAAAATTCACGATCCACCCGTTCCATGCAGCAGGTCCGTATCAAAACGCTCATAAGAATCTGATGGATATCTATGTGTCTTCATACGCTCCTTCTCTCTCGGCTCTCATTCGAGCGCGCGACCGCGTTCGTTCTCAAAAGGCCGCCCGTGACAGTTCTGGAACTGCGAACGTGATCTCGTTTGCGGCCGTCGGTCAGGCGCGGCCGAGTGCAAGCATGAAACTGTGCGAGCTACCAGAGGTAGAACGCGAAATCAACAAGATCCGCAACGAGACGGGCATACCCCCCGACGTGAAATTCGAGACCGTCACTGGCGATGCGGTCACCGTCGAAGGCGCCGTTCAGGCCTTCCGAGACCACCGCTGGGTCCACCTCGCCTGTCACGGTGCGCAGCACCCGGAGAGGCCGTTCGAGTCGTGGTTCGCGATGAGAGATGGGATGTTGACGCTGATGCGCATCATCCAGGAACGTTACACGAATTCAGAGTTTGCGTTCTTGTCGGCGTGCCATACGGCGGTGGGGGACAGCTCGACGCCGGATGAAGTCCTGCATCTCGCGGCGGGAATGCAGTTTGCAGGATTCAATGGGGTGGTTGGAACATTGTGGAGGGTGGATGATACGGCCGCGCACCAGGTGGTCACTCGGTTCTACAAGGGGATGTTCAAACGTCCGGTCATTGATTTCGAGCATGCAGCTGCGGCGCTGAACGTTGCAGTGGTGGAATCAGCCGAAGAAGTGTCATTGGAGAAGCGGATTGTATTCGTGCATATCGGAATTTAAGCTCTTCAATTAACGTACGTCTCTTCTTTTCATACACAGATTCGTGTAGAGTGATTTCATCTCTTACAGATACATAAGTACGCCTTGTGTTCGATTCCGTATTATATCCTGACTTCGATGGTGGAGGGACGTGTTAGTTTGTGCACAGCGGAATTTGGCTTTGGCTTGATGTAGGTCTCTTCGTACGATAGAGTTT